>JACEGR010002167.1:0-137958 GCA_014170235.1 Listronotus bonariensis | reverse complement strand
GAGCATTTATTAGGAAAAACTTGCTGTATGTAAACGGCGAAGTATACACACATGAAAGTCTGGAAACTCAAAATAACGAACAAGAAGCACTAGTACATAACCAATTGAGAAAAATAAATAGTGCACCGGCTACACCTTCAAAGCCGCTTCAAAGTACTGAGATTGAACATACAGAAGAAGAGGAAGAAGAACCTAAGGCCACTCAATCTGACAGTGAAGACGGTGGTATCACTCAAATAAGCCCAGAAGTCGACCATTTGGGAAAAAGAAAGCAGATGGAAAAACATGCGGGACCCGTTACAAGAAAGTTTAAACAAAGTCAAAAACTTCCAATCGAACCATCTGCGCAACCAACAAAAGCTAGCACAAAAAACAATAAACAAACAGACAGCTGTTAATAAATTATGTATGTTATAAGTTATAATTGGGACAGCATTAATTAGCCATTAGTATTTGGCCATAGCTTATCACCGTATGTAGTCTTGTAATCGTATTTCACTTTTTATTCCTTTTGTTATTAAAAATATATTATATTAGATTCTTTCTTTTTTAATTTTTTTGGCTTGTATCATTTCTTTTTCCTAGAAGGTAATTAATTATAGTTTAGATTTTTATTTAGAACTTACCAAATATGAATCAGTACGTGTTAGATTTTCAAATCGATTGCATTGAGACTAAGTGCGCAGAATCTGTGAATGAATGTCATTCTATATTAGGCATTAATAATTACCGTAAATTTTCAATTTTTCATAATAATATAAGAAGTTTAAACAAAAACTTTTTAGAGCTGCAAGTACTTTTAGAAAGCTTTAATAAATATACATTTGATTTTATTGCTCTTACAGAAACATGGCAGTTACCAGATCTAGATTTGTTGCAGATCCCTGGCTACGATATTGTATACAATGAGGGAAAGAATAATAGATCGGATGGGGTTGTGATTTATATTAAAAAAGAAATAAACAGCCAAAGTAGCATAGTTTGCTTGGGAGGCGTTAAAGCTATAAAAACAAACCTAATTCATGAACACAAAAATATTGAAATTATTTCTATTTATAGATCTCCCTCCCAGAGCCCACGTGAATTTAACCAAAATCTGTACAATTATTTATCTAATCATAAAGACAGTAAGTATGACTTACAAATAATTTTAGGAGATATAAATATTAACATATTAGACAATAATACTGATTTTGTAAATGAATACCTTAACACTCTTTCAGAACACAGATACTTGTCGGCAATAAATAAAAAGACTAGAATTTGCCGAGAAAGTTCTTCCTGTTTGGACCATATTTTTATTAAATCAAAAAATTCCGAATATTCATTTTTGCCAATTGTTTTACAAACCCCAATTACTGATCACTACCCTATTATTTTGGAGTGCTCTTCAAAATCACAAAACACAAAACAAAATTCTCATAGTAATAAAAGTGTAACATATTTAAATCATTCTAAACTTACCGACAAACTTAAAGAAGAGTCTTGGGATAATGTATACAACAGCAAAAATCTAGATAATGCTGTAGATACTTTTATCCAGCGACTTAACGCCCTAATACAGTTATCTAGCGTAACAATAAATATTAAAAAAAGAGAGAGAAAAAGAACTCCATGGATTACTAAGGCTCTAGTTGTATCAATAAATTCAAAAAATATTCTCTACTTAAAACATAAACAAAATCCAAATAATCAAGAAATATTAAACTCCTACAAAAGTTATAGAAATAAACTTAATAATTTAATTAAAATTACAAAAATAATTATTATAAAGAACTTATTAATGAAAATGGAAACTCTTCAAAAAAATTATGGAATTGTGTAAAGGAAATTGAAAATAAAAAATCGCATGCTACCATTTCCACCATCAAGACCAAAGAAAATACAATAACTGATAACGAAGTTAAAATTGCTGATACTTTTAATGATTTTTTTACCAACATCGGTGCAGAACTTGCATCAAAAATTAAAGTTATTCCTGAACAATTTAGGCAAAAAAGTTTTAAACTCATTTTACTTAAAACAAACAAATGCTTCTGAAATGAAGAAAATAATAAGAGAATTAAAAGATAAAAAGTCTCCCGGTCTCGACGGCATTAAGGCCGAATTAATTAAAGAAAATAGCATATATTTGGCCGATCCTCTTGTCTATTTATTTAATAGATCCTTCTCTGAAGGGATATTTCCGTCCGCATTTAAAATAGCTAAAATTATACCAATTTTCAAAGCCGGAGATAAAAACGAAGTATCCAATTATAGACCAATTTCACTAATCTCAGTCTTATCAAAGATTTTGGAAACATTAATGAAAAATCGTATCACAGAATTTTTAAATAAATATAACATATTATCAAATAAACAATATGGCTTTAGGACTTCTAGGTCGACGCAGGACGCAGTAGCTTACCTAACAAGAATAATAATTGATGCAGTGGATTCAAAACAGGCAGCTTTATGCGTTTTCGTCGACCTAGCAAAAGCCTTTGATACAGTGAGTCATCCAGAATTGCTAGAGTCCCTGGATAACATCGGGTTCAGAGGTATTTCTTTTAAGCTTCTTCAAAGCTACTTATCAAACAGAACACAATGTGTCAGTATCAAAAACTCAATAAGTGATTTAAAAACGATAGAATACGGAGTTCCCCAGGGGACAGTACTTGGTCCTCTTTTATTTAGCATATATTTAAATGATATATTTAGTACAGATATTAAGGGAGAGGTTATCAGCTTTGCTGATGACACAGCAATTTTTTATAAACATTCCAACTGGTCTGATCTAAAAAATTTGGTAGAAAAAGATTTTGTAAATGTGGTTACCTTTTTAAACAATAAAAAACTAACAATCAATTGGAAAAAAACTAATTTTCTGCCCTTTACATCCTACTCAAGAAACTTACCACCTTATTCTGAGCTTGAAATAAAAAGTAACTACTTTGAGTATAAAATTAAAATGACTAACAAAACGAAATATCTCGGAATTATGTTGGATAGTCATCTTAGATGGGATCAACATGTTAATATGATAACCGGCAGACTAAGGTCTTTGATCTCAAAATTTAAATATTTTAAACAAATATTTGACTTAAAACAACTAACAACCCTTTACTACGCACTGGTACAATCTCACCTTGTCTACGGTATTGTGGCTTGGGGAGGTGTAACAAATCATTACTTAAAAAACTAGAAGTTACGCAGAAGTGGATACTAAAAATAATCTTTAATAAATCCTATATGTACCCGAGTGATCAGCTCTACGAAGAGAGTGGAGTCTTTGATGTCCGACAGTTGTTTTTTAAAGGTCTAGCACTTCAACAGTACAAAAACAAAGAAAATAGTAAACTTGTAGAACATAAGCACTTTACACGACAAAGAAGCCACCAACTCGTGGTTCCAAGAGTCTACAAAACTGTTGGACAAAGATGTCACTCTTACCTCTCTCCTCTGGTCTATAATACTTTGCCAAATGATATAAGATCAATAAATTCATTTTTACTTTTTTAAAAAAACTTTCTATGTGGATAAGACAAAAGTCTCGAGCTGAAATAGGCAGACTAATCGATATTAAGAATAATTAACATTTTAAATTAACGTGAAATAGTCTCAAATGCAATATATAGAATTACTATTAGTTATTAGTTATAGAAACTGTATGTTATGTTTAAAGGCATATGCCTATAGTTGTAAGTAGCAGCATGTGATAATAAATTAAACGAAAACCCACGTACAAGGAATCTTCAGTGGGTGTTTGTTTATTTATGATCATTATGAATTTTTTTCCTGCATTAGGGTATTTATGTATCTACTTATTTTTTGTCATAAATAAACATTTTTAGATTTAATCTTTATCGGTTTTCTTTGTAAAACGCTGTTTGTAAAAACATCAAAGTTCTCAGAATCCTCTTTGTATTTTTCCGATCTCCAAGTAAAATGATCACTCCTACTTAAATATGGCTGATGCGCCGCGCCAATGGCGCGTAAGAAGGTGTCTCACAGCCCGATGGAGAGCGCAGTCTCTATTGGCGGGCATATCACATGCTTTCGGTCTAGCGCATAGAGGGCGGACTCATTCGGTTCCCCCAAAGAGTAAGACAGTCGCACTGCAAGTTTCATCGACTACGCATTTCTCGCGAAAAGTCACTCTCGTCAATTTTCGTACGACTCATCTCTCGCGCAAAGGCGCTTTCAAACATTCTTATTCTCTCGCAAATAATTGCAATTCTCTCTCAGGAAAATAAAACTTTCCTTATTCAAATACTCACAAATTCTACATTCAAGTTAGTTATCTCTCTTATTCAAAATAATTCTAACTTAGTATTTCTCTTATGAATACTTTTTCTCAGTGATCTCAAAATTCTAATTCCGTGACAAATACCTTAATTCGTAATAGGTAATAAGTAAAGTGATGTAAAAAAGTGTCAAGGTACATCGACACTGAACTGTGCTAATAAACGTAGCAGGATGCTTTTAGTAATTCTAAAACACTTGTAAATATTGTAAATAGGGTAAAGTCTAAATCAGTTAATTAAACCATAATACAGTCCACAAAAACTCTTTTATTTGGATGTATGGGGAAAAGAATAGCTCCTACATTTTTGGTCCTAATTCGAACCGGATATGCTGTAAAAAACCAGCCAGAAAAATTTCCAACAGTCCTGATTCTTTAAACCTTGAATATTTTTGCATAAATTAGCAAAACGTTTCTTCAAACATAAGTGAAAAATAAACTTTCAACCTGCCTCGTCTCAATACTAAACTGTGACTACAAACCTCTCAAAATAAAAGTGATTCTATTCAAAAACCTTCTTAAATTAAAACAATCCGTTAAAAGTGTGATTTAAAGACAAATTAAAGTGAATTTCTCCAGCAGCCTTTTGTGCGTGAAAGTGTTTGCCGTCGGAACTGGAACTCAACAACTTCTACATAAGGTCAGATGTATTTTGCCTTTTTTTAATTTATTTTTTTGTTTCTCAATAAAGTTTAATTAGACAATGAACTACAGACTTTAAATATTTTTCTGCAAAATTTTTGAACTTTAATAACCATATTTTTAAAGATAGGTACCTAATGAGAAATAAAAATAATATTTCTAAAAAGTCTAATTTTCTATTTTGTATAGTTTTAGATATTTTTTATTGCTTTTGTGATTATTTTTACATTCTAATTAGTGCTCCTTTCATAAAAAACATTTTTCGTCTTCTCTTTGTATGAGAAAATAAGTTAAAATAGGTATTTTAATTTCATTTATTTTAATTTAGTGTATTTAATATAGTAAAAAATGGAAGCTCTAGTTAAATCTCAGTACAAAATATAAGGCCTGTATGACCAGAGTGGATTCTTGGTTTTCAAAACATAAGGATTTGGAAAAGATCCTCTTATTTTTAAGATTCGTGAAAATCTGTTGACTGAAGCTTTCAAAAATTATTCTGAAGTTCAGGATAGTATAGAGGACTTAGATCCTACACAAGAAAATGATAGAGATGTCACTGAGAACAAGTATTGCGAATTATTAGCAAAAATAACTCAACATATCGAAATTTTGTCTCCTACAATTTCAGGGTCAAAAAATACAGGGCCTATCATTGTTCATCAAAGTAGTCCGGTTTCTCCGATATCTCCAAAAATAAAACTACCCGAATTAAATATTTCTACTTTCTCTGGTGACGTCACACAATGGAATAGTTTCTTTCAATTATTTAATAAATGTATTACGGATAATAATGATTTATCTAACGTCGAAAAATTAGTTTATTTAAAATCATATCTAAAAGGGGAGCCGTTAAATTTAATTGAAAGTCTTAAGCTTGAAGATGCCAATTTTCCTATAGCACTAAACACTCTTAAAGACAGATATAATAAGGAACTTACAATAATAAATGCTCATATTCAAAATCTTCTAGATGCTCCTTCTTTAAGTAAAACTAACTCTACCAATCTCAGACATTTTTATACACTCATAAAACAAAATATTGAGTCCTTAAAAAATCTTTTAGTGCCTGTAGAGCACTGGGATTTAATTTTAATTTATATTCTTTCGCAAAAATTAGATTTTACCACAAAAAGAGCCTTTGACTATGAAATAGATTCGACTCAACGCCCTAAATTAGACGATTTTTTAAAATTTATTGAAAAACGATGTGATGTACTTGAAAGATCAATAGTCCCCGATTCTAGTGTTTCTTCTAAAAAACTAAATGTTTCTCACAAAGTACATATTTCGCAAACTCAATTTTCTAATTATAATTTGCCCCAATTCAATAGTAAATGCAATTTTTGCAGCAATTTTGGCCACAAAATTTATGCTTGTCACAAATTTTCCGAATTGACCCTCAAAGACAAAAATAATTTTATTAAAAGTAACCGATTTTGTTACAATTGCTTGGGAAAACATCCTATAGAAAATTGTGATTCAAAATCTAGTTGTTCTATATGTAAGGGAAAACACCATAGTTTACTACATGTAGAAACGGATAAAAATACCACAAATTGTCAAAAGCGAGGTCAGAACTCAAATTTTAATTCGTCTCCAAATTCACAGAGAAAAATTTATTTTAATTCTAATCATAATAAAAATTCTTCCAAGCATTCTAATTCTAATAAAAATACTTCTCATTTAAATTCAAATAGAAGTAATTCTCATAATTTACGAGTACCAAAAGAAAATGCAAATAATTCGGAAAATTTTAGACAAAATTCGTCTGCCCAAAATTCTGCAACCTCTTCGCCAAGTAGACAAGAAACTACATATTCTACTCTTTCTGCTAGTGGAGAAACACTTTTAGCCACAGCTATGGTAAAAATTTATAGTGCCGATAACAAATGTTTTCAAGTTAAGGCAGTTTTAGATCCTTGTAGCACTACTTCTTTAATTACAGAATCTCTTGTTAAAAAACTGGGATACACACCTGAAAACAGGGAAGTGTGTATAGATGGAATCAACGAAATTTCAACGCATTCAAATAAAATTTTAAATGTAACATTCCACTCTAATTTAAAAAGAAATTGTAACTTTAATATTTTATGTACTGTCTTAAAAATTATTACTAAAAATTACCACAATATACTTTAAATAAAAATAAAATAACAATTCCTCCAAATGTACAATTAGCAGATCCACAATTTCATATTCCTTCAAATATAGATCTTTTGCTTGGTGCAGATATTTATTATAATTTAATTACTGGCGGCTTAATACGACTTCAAAAGAATTATCTAACTCTTGTGGATACTCAATTAGGTTATATAATTGGTGGACCTATACCGTCACAAGTTATTTCGTATGAAAATACCAATCAAAATTCCCAAAATAATTGTTTTTTTTTACAAGGTTCAAATTCAAACTTGGATTCCAAAGTAGACACCCTAATTGAAAAATTTTGGTTAGTTGAAGAATCCCCACTTACTCAGACAAAAATTCTTTCTGCTGATGACTCACTTTCAGAAAAAATATTCTCAGAAACCACTAAAATCCTAAAAAATGGTTCTTTTCAAGTTAATCTTCCTTTCAAGACTCCAAATGAGCATCTTAAATTAGGTGAATCGTTTTCTGTTGCAAAAAAGCAATTTTTTAACCTCGAAAAAGATTTGCCAAAAATTCCAAACTCTTTTCTGACTATAAGTCTTTTATTGACGAATATGTCTTTCTTAACCATGGTAAATATGTTCCTTTATCCCTAAAAATGAAAGGGATGAAAATAAATATTTCTTGCCTCATCACCCTGTTATTCGAGAATCTAGTGTAAGCACGAAACTTCGTGTTGTATTTAATGCAAGTATGAAAACTTCTTCAGGTTTTCCCTTAATGACATAATGTTAAAAGGTTCTGTCGTACAACCTGAACTCTTCGATATTTTATGCCGATTCAGAAGTTTTAAGTATACACTTATTGCAGATATTCAAAAAATGTATAGACAAGTACGTATTAATCCATCTCAGACTTTTCTACAAAACATTCTTTGGAGAGATAATCCAAAAGATTCTCTTAAGTGCATAGAATTGTTGACTGTTACATATGGAACTAATAGTGCTCCATATTTGGCAACTCGTGCCCTAAGCGAACTCGCAACATCAAATAAAGACAAATTTCCTTTAGCTTCCGAAGCTATTTTAACACAAACATATATGGATGATATACTCTTCGGTTGTGACTCTCTGCAAAGTCTTAATGAGTATTATAAACAATTAATTACATTGCTTAATTCCGCTAATTTTTCCCTTCATAAGTGGTATTCAAATTCGTCGCACTTTCTTAAAAATACCCTAAAAATTGATAGTCAATCAAATTACCTACGACATAAATGGTGAAAATATTTGCAATAAGGTACTAGGAATTTTCTGGAACCCTTCTTCAGATTATTTTTCAATTTCATTGCCTCAATTTGAAACTCAAAATCCCACTACAAAACGACAAGTTCTCTCAGTTATTGCAAAAATGTTCGATCCTCTTGGCTTAATAGGTCCAATAATACTGACAGCTAAAATTTTTATGCAAAAGTTTGGCTTGCTAAAATTGAATGGGATGACACTTTACATTCAGAGTTATTGTCAGAATGGAATAATTTCTTTAAAAATCTTTCTCAGCTTTCCTCAATGGAAATTCCAAGATATCTTTTTCTAGATCAAAAATTGTTAAATATGAGCTTCACGGATTTGCTGATGCCAGTCTTAAAGCATATGGAGCTTGCATATATATTCGAGCCTTTTATCAAAATAACACAATCTCTTCAAATCTCCTCGTGTCAAAAAGTAGAGTTGCACCTATTAAAACTGTAAGTTTACCCAGATTAGAACTCTGCGCTGCAGTGCTACTTTCTAAACTAGTAGAAAGAGTTATTTCAATTTTTGATACTAAAATCACATTCAATGGAATACATTTGTGGTCTGATTCTCAGATTACATTATGCTGGCTTCAGTCTCACCCTTCTCGATGGTCTATATTCGTTTCTAACCGTGTTGCTCAAATTCAAAATTTAACATCCGGATATCAGTGGCATTTTATAAAATCTGAACAAAATCCTGCTGACTGCATATCTCGAGGTCTAAATCCAAATGAGATTATAAATTGTGAACTTTGGTGGCATGGGCCTACTTTTCTTAAAAACTCTGACTGGTCCTTAAAAGAAATTGACTCAAATGTTGTCATTGACAATAGGGTCAATGCGCCTGTTGCCGGCCAGTTAAGTGAATATTGAAGTTTAAAAAATTGTATTGCTGTTACAAATGGTCAGTTTCTAATTTTAGTGATATAAAATGATACTTCAATATCATTTTAATCGACTTTTTACTTTGCACAATGAATTGTCCAATTGAAATATCATTGTGGATTAATGTTGGACAAAAACGTCGTTTTATCCCGATTCCGGCCATGTTGTGCTTTAAGTCGTCCAGGAAGACACCAAATTTCGGCCACCGGCCGAGAAAGGAACCATTTTATAATCACCATAAAATATTTAGCTCGGCCAAGTAATGCCCGTTATCGGCCCCTGGCCGGAAAACCGACTATATGTCGGCCGATTTTTAGCTGATATGTTTTTGAGTACCTAAGTACCTACTAGGTACCAAAGAAAATTATAGCATATAATTTTCTTTGGTACTAACTACTTAGGCCAAAGTTAAATAATTAATATACCTAGGTATACCTACCTATAATAGGTGGTAATCGGTTACTTTGGGTTAATAGGTATAAATTATTTATTGTATGAACAGTAGATATAAAATCTGTAGAAGATCAAATACAATTTCAGGTAGGTACAATGATAAACTTAAAAGTACAAACTCAAACACATACCTAAAATAGACTAATAGACATTATAAAAATGAAATAAAATATTTTAAAACAAAACTTTCTAAGTAGGTACCTATAGGAACTTTAAGAACAACATTTAAAAATTAGCAATAATTGCACTTGTAATCCTGTAGTGCTGCCATGGAGTAAGGAAGGTGATTGAGTTCGGTACATTGTAAGTGATACCATCTTGAACAAAAGTCACAGCCGATATTCCTTTCACCCTCTTCCTCGGCATCGCTGATTAGTTCATCATCACACAAAGAGCAACTAATTTTTTTCTTTTTAGGATTCGGAACTTGTCTTTTCCTCACTTTATTTCCTATCTTTGGCTGTATATTCAATTTCTTCAACACTCGTCCTTCTTTTCTTCTTTGTTTCTCATCCAGTTTGCGTTTGGTTTCATTTTCTTTTTTGGTGTAGTACTCCCTCCATGCTTCGCCGGAAATGGCACTAGGTAATCTCTCTTTGGCCTCTTTTTTCTTGTCCTGTGCTGCAGGAAATACCAGATGTTGTTTAAATGCGCATTGCAGTGTAAGTAGTGGTACAAGTTCATTGTTTTCCTTGTTTGAACATGAAGCTGTTTCCTCATCAGTTGGTGGCACAAGATCATTTGTTCCTGAAATCGTGGCATGTTCTTCTTTATTAGTTGTTTTGGGGGAAGAATTTGGTACGGCACGATTGGAAGCTGTAGATATAGACTCCGGATGTTCGCTTATTGCGTCTTCATTCACATTTATTGTTACCATCTCATTTAGGACAGGTTTATCTATTGTAACTGTCTTGGACGCGAGAAGGGGCGCTGATGGTGATGTTTGCATCTCATGTTCATTTGTCGTGATATCTTCCGAAACATGTGGTAGTAACGGTTCTGGTGAATCTATAGTAGTTTCCTAAAAACAGAAAAAATAAATTATTTTAGCAGATCTTATTTTTGTGTATTATCTAATACATTAACTGTGTCGGCTGAAGTTTCGGCGAAAGCATTTGGTATGAGGATAATTAAATCTGAAGGACCTGAGGGTGGACAAATCTCAACTAAATCTTTGCCTTCTGCCATAGGCGTTATTGTCTCCTTTGAATTTTTGGTAGATTCCTAAAACATTATTTTAGTTAATTATTTTAAAAGTCAATATATTTACCTTGCACTTGACTACCTGTGTCACTAATGTGCTTGGCAAAATATTAGACTGGGTAAGCTCGAACACTGGTGATGACTGGTTTTCTAGTCCATGACACGTGGCACCTAGTTGGTCTGCTGAATTGGTCACAGTATTTTCCTGATCATTTGTTTCGAGTGTTGAAATTTGCATTGAGGGTTGTATCTCAGGTTCGTTTAATTCGACGTCCTCCATGATCGGGTCTTCTGAGATGCTTGAAGCAACTTTCTCCACATCCTCCACAAGACTCCCGAATGAAACATTAGATTGCCGCGTCTGTTCACCCTCAAAATATTTTATTTCATTCAGGATAACTTGAGGATTAATCCCGTAAGATTCCAAATTGCTTCCAATTTTTTTAATAATTTGTTTTGCAATCGTAAAGTCTGAATGTGAAAAAATTGCTTCATTTTCTGCATTCGTTATTGTCGAGTTTAATGCGTGTTGTTGCTCTAAAGTGTTTTTTACACATTTACTGTAATCGACATTATTGGGATCGAACGGAAATAATCCGCACCTTTTAAATCCATTTTTAATGGCATTTGTCATGTCAGAAGATTTCAGAGCCTCGTTAAAAATTGGACAAAAATTTACTTTTGTGACGGTTCGGTTTAAATTTTCTGGCTTCCTCTGCCATTGGGCAACTGTATTTTGCCACTGCTGCTTTAGAGGCCGAAACACACTTACATCAGCAGGTTGCAGCATGTGGGTGGTGTTTGGTGGAAGAGCATAAAGTATTATGTGATTTTCATGGCAAAATTGACTGAGTGGCAAACTCATATGAGATCTGTGGCCGTCTACCAATAGCAGGATAGGTCTTTTTAAACGATTTTCATTGATCCACTTATTTAAGTCATTCGCGATATATTCATAGAATACATCAGACCGCATCCATCCACTCTCGGATTTTCCTAGTACCCACGACTGTGGCATGTTTTGAACTATCGCTTTCGGCGGTCTAACGTAAGGAAAAATCACTAGAGGAGGGCATATTTTTCCATCAGCCGCAAAAACTACTAATACAGTGACGTTTTCCTTATCAGAGCCGGTTTTTATTTTATACAAATTTTTATACCCCCGAGGACCCAAAACTTTTCCCGTTTTAGGGCATAGTGGAAATCCCGACTCATCGCCGTTAAGGATTCTCGACGGATCATCTAGAATATCTATACAATTAATTTCTGTCAAATACATTTGTAAGTTTCGGAACCACATCCGAATAGATTCCTCTGTAATTAGTGCCCTCGCTTTCGTTATCGACTCTGCTTCCCTTAGGGATATTTCTGGATGTCGCTTTAGGAAATTTAAATACCACTTTTGCCCTGGCTTGCCATCCTTGAATAAATTGTCTTTTCCACAGTCTTTTAAAACCTTTTGTACAGTGTCTATCAAGTCAGTCTTTCTAATCGGGAATCCACATTTGGCGATGTTTATTAGCCACTGGACAATCTCATTTTCTCCACTGACTGTAAGACGAGGGGTGGTCCCGTTTTCATAGGGATATCGGGGACTTTTCCATTTAGCCTATCTTGAATGGTTGATCGTGGTACCCCGAATTGCCGACTTGCTTCTCTAACATTCATACCATTTTCTTGGATTGCTATAAGTGATCTTCTAAGGTCCTCTTGGGAATATTTAAACATTTTTCTCTTTGTTTTCTCTATGACTTTTCTCTGTTTTTCGTCACTTTGGTCCTAGGAGCCATCTAGAAAGACCGAGAAAGTAGAAATAAATGATGACGAAAAATGAACCTATAACCGGCCGCATATTCGCATATAAATACAAAGTGGCCGACAAAAGAATCCATTTCTCGGCCGTAACAAATTAAATTGTATTTACTTTTCATTAAAAAGAGTTAGGTTGGCCGAAAACTGGATACTAAATTTAATATAGGTTTCTAAAAATAAAGACGTATAGTCCCTGATACATAATAATTCTTATTGATTGAAAAGAGATAACATGAAAATATACTCTCCTCGCCGGTTTTCGGCCACGTGGCCGAGAAACGGACTCTGCGCTTCTTTTAATATACCAGTTACCGGCCACCTAGAAATTAAACTTAGGTTATCTCATTTTACGCCAGTTTCTTACTTAAATCGTAGCTTAATGTGTTCACAATTGCATTATTAAGATATAAAACATATAAACTGATAATAAGTAAATGTTACTTACTATTTTCTTAATAATCACCCACTAAATTTCACGCACTTCCACCAGCAACAAGGGTTTCGCGCCAAACACACACATCTGGTTTCGCTCCGTGTACTTTTCTATGAATCGTAAGATGTCGCGATTTGTTCATTATCCGCCGAAAGGATGACCGAAAACAGGGTCGCATTTATAAATTTGTTTTTAGGAAAATTTTCTTATTTTCATCAGTTTATTATGGTTGTGGCCGAGAACAGGGTATGGCCGGCTAACAGGCACATTGACCCTATTCCCGAAGAAAGAAAAACAAAAACCGTTTTGCATTCGATTTCTCCAAATTTCTGGGACTTATTATTTGCAAAATACTCTTCTTTTACTAAACTCCAAAGAGTAGTAGCCTTCTGCCTAAGATTTAAAAATAATATTTCTCCTAATTTGAAAAAGTCTACTGGAATTCTTTCGATTGTTGAACTAAAAAGTGCTAAAACACTTATTATAAAACAGTTACAAAATCAATATTTCTCCAAGGAAATTTCTGAAATTAAGGATAAAAAAGTAGTATCTAACAAAACTATTTTTCACCTTAATTCATTTCTTGATAAAAGTGAAATTCTAAGAGTAGGAGGAAGACTTTCAAATTCAGATCTTTCCTATGATCAAAGCACTGACAAACGAGTTAGAGCTATTAAATTAAAAACAAAACATGGACTTTTCGTACGTAATATTACAAGGGTTTGCCCTTTACCAAATTCAAATAATAGTTTTCTAATATAATAGATGTATAAGTCTCTATTATACCTGTTTTCGGTTGATAATTTTTCTCAAATTTTACGTTAAAAAAATCATTACTTTTGTTTCACTTGAAGCTTGACAACTTCAACGGGGGAGTATGTTCGGGAACGAGCATAATTTCTTTCAAAGAAATTAACCAAATAATTTATTTTCTCCGAACACAATTCTGTTCTATTTTTAGATTTAATCTTTATCGGTTTTCTTTGTAAAACGCTGTTTGTAAAAACATCAAAGTTCTCAGAATCCTCTTTGTATTTTTCCGATCTCCAAGTAAAATGATCACTCCTACTTAAATATGGCTGATGCGCCGCGCCAATGGCGCGTAAGAAGGTGTCTCACAGCCCGATGGAGAGCGCAGTCTCTATTGGCGGGCATATCACATGCTTTCGGTCTAGCGCATAGAGGGCGGACTCATTCGGTTCCCCCAAAAGAGTAAGACAGTCGCACTGCAAGTTTCATCGACTACGCATTTCTCGCGAAAAGTCACTCTCGTCAATTTTCGTACGACTCATCTCTCGCGCAAAGGCGCTTTCAAACATTCTTATTCTCTCGCAAATAATTGCAATTCTCTCTCAGGAAAATAAAACTTTCCTTATTCAAATACTCACAAATTCTACATTCAAGTTAGTTATCTCTCTTATTCAAAATAATTCTAACTTAGTATTTCTCTTATGAATACTTTTTCTCAGTGATCTCAAAATTCTAATTCAGTGACAAATACCTTAATTCGTAATAGGTAATAAGTAAAGTGATGTAAAAAGTGTCAAGGAACATCGACACTGAACTGTGCTAATAAACGTAGCAGGATGCTTTTAGTAATTCTAAAACACTTGTAAATATTGTAAATAGTGTAAAGTCTAAATCAGTTAATTAAACCATAATACAGTCCACAAAAACTCTTTTATTTGGATGTATGGGGAAAAGAATAGCTCCTACAAAAATGTAACAGGTAACGTCAAAAAGTTGCTTCCAATAGGAGGGCTATGTCTTCATGAAAAATTTCGAACTCTTTAACTTTATATCTTCAGGTTACTCATTGGCCCTGCAATTTGCTAAATATTTTAATTTAAATAAATTTTTTTTAAAGAAAATGATGTTAAAAAAATGTTATTTAATTTGTTTGTCTGAAGGGTCTGAAGGTTTCTTTAACCATTTAAAAATTGTTTGCCTATGGCCAATTTCCTATTAAATATAGCGCGCTAGTTATAATGGCATTTGGAAACGGTACTGGCGGAACCTACGTTATTAGAGGATTTTAGAATATTGTTTATAAACAATTCATCATAAATAATAAATTAAATGCAGATCAGGAGAGCTCAAGTGTATCAACGCAAGGCTTATCCGACTGTATATCAGCTAAATACAGATCTTAGAAGTACTTTTGGTGGTTAAAAATATTGTACCATTAGTTGCGATAAAGGTATGAAAAAACGCATTTTGGAAAAAATATATTACTGAATCAGATGAGCTCTATTTACCAATTACACCAGAGACCAAGAGTTTTTTTTTTCTAGACAAAACTTGTTTCCTTTTTCTTTGAAAAAAACATTGGACGTAACCGATTTAAAAGGAGTTATCAATTTAATCAATAAAACTGCGGCGGATTCGGGAGGAAATAGTAAGAATATGTGTTTACTCTAAAAGGAACTTTAGTCTTCCTGAAAAGGAAGATTTTTTCTGTTCCATTTTAATGAATTTTCCATCTCCGAAGACTAAAAATGATAATTATATATGACAAAAATAAATCACTGTAAAAGTTTTTAAATTTATTTAACCCAGAACAGTTGTCTGTTTTTTTCCTAATGCTGTTTTAATATCTATAGTGCAATTATTAATGGTGTGATATTTTTAACTACTAAAGAATACTTCTAGCATCTACATTTTAACTGAGCAAACCTTGCGTTGATTCACTCTTGGTCTCCTGACCTGCATTTTATTTTTGTTTATACCAAATTGTTTTTAAACACCATTCTATTATTCTCTAATAAAGCAAGTTATCGCCAGTACCGCTGTAAACGTTGCCAAATTACATTATTACCAGTGCGCAATATTAATTCGGAAATTGACCATAGGCGGGAAGTTTTAAAATGGTTAAACAAACCTTAAGACATACAAATTAAGTAATATTTTCTAAAAAACAATTTTTGTTTTACCATCATATAAACATATTAGGCAGTAAGCATTATGTAAAATATGTATTTTTGGTTTCTTTAATTCACTCGAAAAAATCAAGATATTTAGCAAATTTCAGAGCCAATAAGGAATAAGGGGTTCAGTTTTTAACATAAGTTTTCGTACGTCCAGAGGCACATTTAGAAAATAAAAACGATTTGAAAAAAAAGAAAATCGGTTCACCTTACTGTTCATACTATCGATACCGCTCCAGTTCGGTTTGACCACTAAATTCCAAAGAATATTTAATGCATCAACTTATAAATAAAGACAGAAGCATACCTGCGCAGTAAGAGAGAATGAGAGCCAAATCGGACCGGGAATGGACCAAATGGGTATCGCTAGTATGAACACAAAGATAATATGGGACTGAGATCGAACTAAGAACGAACCGAGATGGTACCGCTAGTATGAATCACACCTAAATTGAACAGTGATTTCGACACTGTTGTCAGATTTACCACTTTTGTGTCAAACCTTAGATTTTCGTTTTCCTAAATAAAATGCCATAGTTCTTTTTAATCTTCCATATACATATACTGAATTGTATGAATGCAACTATTGTATATCGGTTTAAAACAATTAAAGAGTTGTAATACGTTTTAATTTCTTCTGGTAGATCTTCATCCTGTGTTAATAATAGTAAATATTAAGCCTAATGGTAAAGCAAAAATAGTTAAAATAATTTATTAATATTGCAGTTAATTTCGTTCCTATTGAGAACTTTGCTGCACTTCAATGTAATTGAACTTCGTATCAGGAGACAACTTAACTGCTCGGCGTGGTCCCAGAGTGCACATTTAAATATATTATTTTAAAAGGAAATTATAAAATATTTTTAGAAAATCTGTAAAAGAAAATTACACAAGTAATAGAAAGTTATTTGTTTTATTATGCCTTGTCCATTAATTAACAGTAATATTTAGTAGGTAAATGTTTATATATACGTACGTGAGTCAATCCAAAACACCATTATTAGGACTTACCTGTAAAAAAAAACAAAATTAAACTATTTAAAATATCCATAAAACATATATTTAGCATAAATTTTTCGTATAAATCTATTTGCGAAAATATAGATATAAAAATTAAAACAAAGAGTTAACAGCATGCTCCAAAGTCAGCAAAACTTTTCAGTAATTGTATTCATTTTATTGTTGTTTTCTTTACTCCTAAAGTTTAAACAAAGTATTTTTAAACGTTTTGTCAAAGATATGTTTTGCCTAGGAACAGTTTAAGCAGACTAAATACCTACAAACTAACGTACCGTGGATGTCTTAAGAGAGGTAATATGGGACTTACATATTTAAGATTGAGAGGAAAAGGAAATATTTCCTACAGCAGCAGGTTTCACAGTTCAAACACTTCAGATCTTGATGTTGGAGCAGATTAAACTCTACGGAAGTCGGTTTTGATCAGTCGCAGCCAGTGACGAAGAAGCCGAGAATGAGCTTTTAAAAATGTATACGAACGACGGGAGACAATCCCTCAGGTCCCCATCGTCAGTGATAAAACAAGCCGCTAGGTTTCCGGACTCGAGCGTCATGGGACATCCTTACCTTCCAAGTTAGGGATGGTAGGTTACGGACTGTCAACCTGGTCCCTACTGTACTAAGCAGTCTACTGTCAACTGATCGATGGTATACCTTCTCATTACAATTCCTCATGTTTCATCCTGGCTGGGACTCATCAGTAGGGTGTGGGGGAGAAACCTATCTACCCAAATTCGTGTGTCGTGGCATATAACCAGGGAAGTAGTTGCTTTTGGTCCTCATGATCGTTTCCTAGAGGAGCCACCAGCAATGGTGGTCTCTGGTACTTGGGTCAGAGCTTATGCTCCTTGTTTAAGCTTAACTTCAGGTCTTCTTACGTTGGATTGTGTAGGGATGTATATATGCAGTACTAAGTGTTTTATTATTAACGAGAGAAGAAATTATTCCAGCTAAATAATAAATCTAGGTATTTTGCACTTTTTGGAGCAAAATTATTAATTATTAAATGTTGTTTTTAATTGTTTTTTAATTTATTGTTAGCATAATATATTTAGTTTATTCTCGATTCAGAAAAACAAACAAAGTATTGCCTTGGGTAAAGAGTTAAAAACCAAAGTTTCAACAAAAAAATGTGTTGCATAGATTAAAAATGTAAAAAAAAATAAAATAGATTTTTAGGTGTTTTTTACCGAAAAATAAACAAAATAAAATAATTAAAAAACAACAATAAATTAATAAAATAATTTAATAAAAACCATTTACCAATTAAAAATTTGGTCTAGCAAGTGCTACCTATCTAAATTATTATAATAAAAAAGCAATAATAAGTTTATTAGCAAAATCCCATTTTAAATGTTGTGACGTAGGCAACACTACAGCAATCAAATGTATAGAAAAAAACAGTTACGTAGTTGATTTGTTTTGCATAGCCTATCGCAAAACTTTGGAAATAAATGATGAAAATTGTGAATTTTGTTGATTATACAGAGAATATATAGAATTATATTTTATTATTTTTTAAAAGCTTGTATGGAAACAAACTAATTTTTTGACAAGTATACAGGGTGTTCTATTTAAAAAAAAACTAACATTGGTTAATATTTCAAAAAAATTATATTTGAAAAACATCCGACTACGCCACTACATTCTAACAGTTTTTACCTTTTTATTATGTTATTAGTCAACCAAAATGCAATGACTACCACAAGATGCATCTTTTTAAAATCACCCTGTAGCTCAGAAACTAAAAGGCTATGACGGATTTGTTTATGGCATCTTTCGTTTTACAAAAAGTAGGTTCGCGAAAACTGCAGGTTCTATCGTTAATAATAATGGAGATATTACACACAGTTGCAACCAAACTGGGGCACCCTGTACATGACAAATTAATTAGCCAATTGTGCCATTACGTCATAACAGTTCTAAGGATCTATAAATATACATATTTTTTAAATAATATTTAAATTACACCCCTCTGGTAATTATCATGCCTTGCCATAAAATAAACACAAATTATTTAATTATTGGGCTAGAAGGGGCAGTAATTTATTTAGAAGCTGCCAAAACTGAATTTGTAATTAACTTTAGTTACCCTATTGTAAGTTAATTATTAATTAGGATTATAGCCTGGACGCAAGTTTTCTCTTAACCCGTAGATTGTTAATTTCAAAATTAAATTACTATTGCAAGGTTTCTCCAACATTATTCTTTTAATTAAATGGACCTGTAAACTCTTTACGCAAACAAACATAGATGTACAAACCAAAATTTGGATTTGATGATTTAGGTCGGTAAAATTCTTTTATTTCTATAAAGGGTGGCCATTTAAAAACGTAACAGAGCTAATTTTGGACACAGGTCATTTACGAGAAAACGCTTGGACATGTCAATTTCTGATTTTAGAAAAATACATTTTTTTGGTTACTTTTACACCCCTAAATTGCAATCCTTTAGCAGGGGTGGGATTTACCGCCAAAATCCTAAATGGAAAGATGAGTCTAGTGATACTTTATTTTGAAGGTATCTTGACCATGAGCTTGTCAAAATTTTAATTTTTGGTTTTTATTGTATAATAATAAAACTACCAGTAAAAACACTACTTAAACGTAAAGGGACATAATAAGGATTACTCTCTTACCGCCAAAATTTAAGGATGAACCAAACCCTTATCATATCCCTTCGGTTTAAAGGAGCTGTTTCTACAGGTTATTTAATAACAAACATTAAATAAATTAAAATACAAATGAAAAAGATTAAAATTAAAAACTAAAAAAATTAAGCGGAGACTTCAAACTTCGCAGTTGAACTCAGGGTCGAGATACCTCTTAAATAAGGTATACTTATTCCCTTTTTCTATTTAAGATTTATAAGATTTAGGGGTAAATGCGGATAAATGTTACCTCTGCTGAAGAGTTGCAATTTAGGGCGTGAAACGGACAAAAAAATGTTTCCTTTCAAAATCAAAAATTCTTGTAATTTTTAAATAATAAAAACATTTCATCACAAAATGGTGAATGTAAAAATAAATTATTTTATATATTATATTTTTTAATTTTAGTAGCAATTTTTAAAATAAAGGAAATAATATTAAATTTATTATAAAAATACTAAAAAATCGTTAAAACCAACGAATTTCCCGTTGAATTACTTCAATAAAACAAAAATATTTTTATAAATAAATTATGATAAGAAATTTCTTTATAATTCTTGATAATCTTGACATTAAAAGGGCCAAACAAATGCAAATACAATGTTAGGAATTATCTGTTTTTCTAATTACAGCATACTAAGCTATAATATTTATGGTGCCAGTATATCATGGCCCATACATGTTCAGCCAAATAGAAAGGTTCATATGTAAGAAAAGCAACAACAAAGCTTGACCGATGAGTCACCCAGTTTACACGCCGGAATTCTTTGTGTTATTTCTAACTTTTTAGTAATATACTCGCGTTGAATCGCGTCGCTTTCACGCATTGCCTATCAACCTTTATATTTGGCTGAGCGTATATATTAAGGTTTATTTTAAAAAAATGCTTTTATGACGCCCATTTTAAAGCAAGTATTACACTGTGACTTAAAAGTAATTTTAGAACATATCAAGCTTAAAAATTACTTAGGATATAATAAAAAAAAGGATTACTTTTTATTAAACCGGTCGTGTCAAAAACGAAATTTAAAGGGCAATCATATGCTAAAATATGCTAAAATAGTAGAGGAGGTAGCAATGTTTTCGACAAATAATTTTAGGTCAGCTGATTTTTTGATATGTTGTTCTTCCTCTTCTGGATAGACCCTGGTCTGTATAGGTAATAGTCCAAGATTTTAAGAAACCTAATTTTCAATTTATTCTTTTTAGATAAGTTTACCAAATATATTTTTTTTATTGCCAGACACTTTTATCATTGCTAATTATACAGTTGTCTTCCTTTTAACTTCTAAACCGTTTGGTATATTTTAATGAAACTTGGAACGACAATATATATGACCAAGGTCTGCATTTTTTGATATATCATTGACAGCTCTTAATGTCAAGGTCACAGCTAGGCGCCAACGTAACCGCTATCGACAGCCAGACAACTGAGGATTTACCCGAAAGAGGAGAACAACATATAAAAAAATCGGCCACCCTAAGATTCTTGTTTTTCCAACTAAAACTATTCTAATTTTAAAATAATTTTGGCAAAAGTAGCATACTCGGTAGCATAGGATATTCCGGGATACTCCGTTTATCCTATCTTACATTATTGTGTAATTTTGCGTGTATGATAAATAGTTATGTTTCTAAAATAAATCGCACATGACATAAAATATGTCTTTCCTCGCATAATGCAATCTGGGAAATTATATATGATATCTTACTTCTCTTTGTATCACCCACTCGTCTCAAGAGAAATATAGAGCTTTGCTTTCTTTATAAATTTTGAATCTGGAGCAAGCATGAGAAGTGTGGAACTTAAAAATGATCAATCCGTATACGGCTTTACATAAACATATACAATTTATCATACGTATTTTAAAATAGATTTTAAAGCTCTTTTAGTAAAAAGAAAATGATAGTTCTTCATGTTTTCGAGATTGAGTACGTTGGGAAATCACATTTTTAATATATCTAGACACGCAGCAGCGTGTCAAGCCAAGTTCAAGCAAATGAACTGGTTACAGTGCCGAGTCTAATATTACACAAACCACCTAGTGCCACATTTGATCCCTGATTAACTCAAAACCTGTTTAACGTGAACACATAATACTATGTGTGTTTCTTTATACACATAGGGACAATTATAGTAATCAAAATTTTATAAAGCTTAAACGATTATAAAGATATTAAGGTCCAAAAGTCGTCAATTTTCTACTGACTGACTGAATGAATCCAGCTCGACATTTGAGTATAACTTCACAAAAAAAATCTGTCCGGACTCGGCTAATTTAAGCATAAACAGGCAACGTGTTAAAAATTTAGCAAATAATAAATGGGCAATGTGCACTGATATTTCTAACGTTCAAAGTCTTGGCCGCGAATGTAAGCGAAAGCGGCCAGCGTAGAGCGGAAAATGTGAGCGCGCTGTCTTTGATCTTTATGCAAGAATAAAAAAAAATTGTACGACCGGGCGTAAAATACAATTTTACGCCCCCATTTAGGAGCTCTGCTCTAGGGCGTAAAAGTGCAATTTTACGCCCTAGAGCAAAAAGTATTAAAAACGCCCGCATTTATAAATAAGGGCGTAAAATGGCACTTTAACGCCCTAGGGCAAAAAGGATCAGAAACGCCCGCTTTTATAAATTTATAAAACAATAATAAAAATAAATAATGCCCCATTTTTTGGTAAAACAACAATTTATTTAATTACAGATATGTTTAAAGTGTACTGATTACAATTTGAAACATTAAAAGCTGGGAAATGTTTCCTAACTACAGAGAATACTATATTTTAGCTTTAAGCTTTCACGAAATTAATGCTGGAGTGCCTCAGGGTTTAGTACTAGCACCAACTTTGTTTCTTCTTCACATCAACGATCTTCTTTTGTCCACAACCAATCCCATTCATTGTTATGCTGACGATAGTACCCTTCACTCCACTTTTCAGGTTCCCAAAAAACCAATCTCTCAACCCGACTTGGAAAGCAAACGCAGGGCGATGCAGATATCTCTTTCACAGGATCTTAATTTGATGTTGAATTGGGGCGCCAAAAATCTCGTTCAATTTAATGCATCCAATACACAATCATGTTCCTTGTCGCGAAAAAAATCATCAAACAATCATCCTTTGCTTATGAGTGGCCAGGTTTTGCAGAGCGGGGACACATTTAACCTTGTGGGCGTCACATTTGAGAATAACCTTAACTGGCATAAACACATTGTATTTATAGCCACCGCGGCTTTAAAAAGCTTGGATTTCTTTTCCGAGCCAAAAAGTATTTTTCTCCTTCCAATTTATACAGTTTGTATGTGTCCCAAATTTGACCCTCTCTGGAATATTGTTCTCATGTCTGGGGAATGGCATCCCCCTACAACCCTTAGCATTCTTGATGCCATTCAAAGAAGGGCTGTTTGTCTTATTAATAATTCTTTACTTACTCAAAGACTTCCTTCTCTTGCCCATCGTCGAGCTGTGGGAGATTTATCGCTCTTCTATAGATACTTTTACGGCTTCTGCTCCGACGAATTATCCAGTATAGTATCCTCCTCTTGCAGCTCCCAAAAGAGAAACTCGTGGTGCCGCTCGTATGCATCTTTATACAGTTCAATTGGACAGGCTCCGAACTTCCCATTTCGTTCGTTCTTTTATCCCTAGAGTTTCTTGACTGTGGAACCTACTGCCAGCGGAGGTCTTTCCTTCCCCCAAATCTTCAAGTTTTTAAGTCCCGTGTTAGCAAACTTTCTCTTACCCTGCTTAAGACACCCACGGTACGTTGCTTTTTGAACAAGATACAGTCGACCGACAATGTTGTCCCGATTGTATCTAAGTCTGTACATGGCTTTACGTATGTATGGGTAACGTTAAAACCTGAACCCATATATTTTGCCGCGGGTTTTTAAATGTGGGCCTTATTAAACCCCGGCCCTTATATGCCTCCTTTTTTATTTAAAAAAAAAAAAAAAATTAAAGCTTCTGAGGCTATGGATATAAGATATAAATAGGCTCGCCCCCGAATTATTTCCAGCTTCGCGAAAAGTTTGGAAATCGAGGGGATTAACTAATGTAGGTCGAAGTGGGAGAAGGGCTAGCTTAAGCCGAACGACCCCTTTCACTACAATACAATACAATGGGTATAAAGCGTGTAAGTCAATATTTTTTAGCCCTAATCTAAAAAGTATTAAACCTGCAATATCATTTTAAATCAAGTCTAGAAGCTGGCTACCATGCAAAAAGATTGGATGCAATAATATCTTCAAAAAAAAAAAAGAAAGGAAGTTTAAACTTATTTTTAAAGATGCTCCTTTAAGAACGACAAGACATATTATTTTTAAGGGCATTTAGATAATAAAACCTAAAGAAAAATATAACTTAGACATAACAATTTGCCTTTAAGATAACAAAATTCCATTACAGCTTACTATCAAGATTCCAAAAGGCATTCCAGAGACCACCAAGGGATCTAAACTTAGCCTTTTGACGCGGAATATCGTTGGCTTTGAAGCCGCTTATGGACCTCAAAAATTTCCGACAAAAAAGATATCAAGAGATCACGATTATCACTTATAATAAAAAAAAACTAAACTTTAAAAACTACTTTTTTTATTTAACTATCTCTGAATTTGCAGCGGTTTCGGAGATTCCTGTAACATATCAAAAAACACTCACCCCGTACAGGGTGTCCCAAGGAAGGTGTTACAAAAGAAAAAAATAAAACAAAAGTTTTTAAATTTCAACATTTTGAAATAAATGGGAAAACTGAGAAAAACTAAATTTTACTTTCATTGGTAATACACAGAGCGGGTGAAGGAAAAAAACTTTAACGTTGTATCTCTGTTACCAAATACAAAAATGTGACTTTTCATAAAAAAATTCCCGTCCGTGGGAAAAAAGTGAATACTTTTTCCCCGGACATACATACACGTAAGTAAGGGTAAATGTTTAGTTATTATTATTAGGAGCTCAAACTTGGGCACACCGCACATTGGTCGGTGAAACCAAGGAGATAAACGTTTTAATAAAGAGCGTTTGATTTTTGATATTTGTCCAAAAATATAGGTTACTTGTGACGTCACCTTTTTGCCATATTATTTTTTCATTAAAAAAAATAAACCGATACTTGCATATAATAAAATAAAAATTACTCTGAAAAACAAAAACATAAAAAATAGTGTCTTACCCTTAATAGCAATTTAAACGTAAATTCCCTATAAAAAAATATTCAAGGGTCGGTGACCTCTGTTGTTAGGTTTTAAATTTTCTGTAACTAACTACTTAATTTATTTATAAACAGTAAAAACTAAACAAATATACAAGTCCAATTACTAAAAAGCAAAAAATAACACCAAAACCCTGTATAGTTTCTTTTAATTTTAAATTATGCTCCTAATATACCAACATATGCCGTTTTTATCATTTTAATATGTTATCAGCCAACTAAGTTGCAAGGGCTACCAGAAAATGCAAATTTTTTAAAATCACCCTGTATATAGCTCAGAAACTTAAAGGCTATGACGGCATTGTTTATGTCATCTTTCGTTTTACAAAAAGTAGCTTAGGTTTGCGAAAACCGAAAGGTTCTATCCTTAATAATAACTGTGATACCCCACAGTTGCAACCAAACTGGGACAACCTGTACATAACAAATTAATTGGCCAATTGTGTTATTACGTCAAAACAGTTCTAAAGATCTATAAATATACATATTTTTTTATTAATATTTAAATTACACCCCTTTCTTATTAATTATCATGCTTTTAAATAAAATGAACACAAATTATTTAATATAATAGGATAAAAGGGGCAGTAATTTATTTAGAACCCTCCAAAACTGAATTTGTAATTAACTTTAGTTACCCTATTGTGAGTTAATTAATAATTAGGTATATAGTCTGGACGCAAGTCTTCTCTTTATCCGTAGAATGTTAATTTTAAAATTAAATTAATATTGCGAAGTTTCTCCAACATTATTCTTTTAATTAAATGGACCTGTAAACCCTTTACGCAAACAAACATAGATGTACAAACCAAAATTTGGTTTTGACGATTTATGTCGGTAAAGGCCTTTTATTTGTATATGGGGTGGCCATTTAAAATCGTAACTGAGATTTTTTAAATTTTGGACACAGGTCATTAACGAAAAAACGTTTGGACATGTCAATTTCTGATTTTAGGAAAAAACAATTTTTAAGGCACTTTTACACCCCTGAACTGCAATCCTTTAGCAGGAGTGAGATTTACCCCCAAAATCCTAAAAAGATAGAGGGGTCTAGTGATATATTTTGAAGGTATCTCGACCCTTAGTTCTGGTCTGGCGAAAAAACCATTCAGTATGATTGTAAACAAAAAAAATTGGGAAACGATTACGTCACAAAATTTAGTGAACATATAGGCTTAAATGGGATCGAGCGCTCCTTATTAAAAAGTTTATCTCCTTACGGTGAAACAGCGAAAAGACCGAGATTCGACAAGGTTTTGAGAGTATGTACGCATATATTTGTATTTAAAGTGGCGGCAACCGTAGAGACGAGCATACGCGCACACGTTTAATGGTCAATTTTTACTATATTCTTGGCCAGTAAAATTATGTCGATTGGAGAGCGCCGATGTTCCCCAAAAGCGACCGCAACGGGGCAAAAACTACCCCTTTGGAATATTTTACTGGGTCAAAGGGTACCATTAAGGAGCCCTCTAAGACAAGTACGCAAGAGCCTAAATCCTACCAAACATTATGTTACAGACAAAAATCCAATATTTTCTTACCTGACAGGTTGACTTGTTTTGCTATTTCATTCCCAGCTCTTTCTGTGTAATCTTTTCACAAATATTCTTTTTAAGTATGACCATAACGTACAAGATATTTTTTAACCTCCTTTACAATTCTATTATTAAACAAATTAATTTTTGGTTCCAAAATTTCTTGACGATACATTAATTTTCCCCTTAAATCTCCTTGTAAAAACCAGTCACAATCATAAGAATAAAATACTGTAAACAAAATACAAAACGGTCTGAATAGCATTTGTTTATTAAGGGACGCGGATTGCTGGTATCGGACAAGCTTATATGCCTACCTACTGTCAAAGCCTGTAAAAATCGCATCCGCGTAGCAGTTTTACCGACTTATGTGCGGAGAGCCTTAAAGAGATTTTTTCTCAACACGTGGATTAAAATTTTGCTTGAGCACCGAGAAAAAGCAAAACTTTTGCGGAAATGAATCACCCTAGTATCATAGACCTTAGGATAGGGCCGGGAAAACCCATGCACTGAAGCCGCTCGGCTTATTGTGCGCCCTGTCTTTTCCGTCTGGGTGATGTCAGCCAGACGGGACCTACAGCTTAACGTGGGTTCCAAACCACGGTCCTATGCGCGACTTAAGATCTCGTCTCCAACCAGGAGGACTAACGAATCTACCAACTGAGTGGGGTCCGCATGTCTACGGTTGCGCAGGACACGGCAAAGTGTGTTCCAGCGCCTTAGTCCTTGCTGGCTATTAGCGTAGATAATAATAATAATAATAATAAACGTCTTTTATTGGGTGACAAGGTTACAATCAGTACAATCAGTTAAAAAGCATACAAAGTTATTATTTAAAATTAACCTCATCACAGCCAACCATATTAGGGCGATATTTAGCCAATAAACAATTGACTACTCTGCCATATAACCCTAACAGGCTGGAGTTTATGCAAAAATAATTAATGATAAATATAGTACCCAAATTTAAATATATGTAAATATAAATGTTTTCATAAAAAAAACCTAAAAAAATACCAATTAAAAAAATCCTAATGCTAAAACTACATATAATAACTACTTAATTTACTCACACACACATAGCAAACTGCTCTCGAAGCAGTGACGCTCGGTATCTCCTTCTAAAAGCTTCAACACTCAATGATTTAATAACCCTGTTCGTAGAGAATCAGAGACTAGTCAGCGCCAATCGGGTATTATTATTTAGTCAGGTGACCGGTTGCCAACTGGTCACCAGACGTAACTGTAAAATCTGATTGGCGCTGACTAGTTTGTGATTTCTCTACGAACAAACACAATATCGTTCGGTAGTTTATTAAAAAGATTCGCAGCCTGATGGGTAAAGCCTCTTCGAAACAAAGCTGTTAAGTGTCGCGGTATTGCCAACATACTCCCGGTTCGTATAACTCTATTGTGAAGGGTGTCCCGTGTTACAAGTTTCGCTCGCAGGTACGCAGGAATGCCAGTACTCATAATTTTTTGCAAGAAAACAGCAAACTGCAATTTTTTTCTATTCTTCATACTTAGCCATTTTAAACCCTTGACACTTTCTGATATATGGTCAAACTTGCGCAGAGAACACACAAGACGACAACACGAATTTTGAACTCGCTGAATCCTCCTGCCATTACCCGACGTCAAGAACGAACCATAAACAAATGAACAATAGTTAAAAAACGAGAGGACCAGGCTTTCTACAAGCATGACTTTTAGTTTCTTGGAAAGAAATTCTCGGTTGGCATAAATAATTTTCAAGCCACAGTATGATCTTTTAATAAGAGAGTTAATATGTTCTTCAAATTTGAGTCCCGTATCAATTATGATACCCAACGATTTCGCCGATCTTACCCCACGCACAGATTGTCCGTCAACAATCAAGTTGACTCTCTTGCTAAGGCGTTCAGCCCTAACCCCACCAAAGTAAAGGATCTGAGACTTTTGAGGATTTAGTAAAGATTGTGTTTTTAGATAGGTTACTTATAATATTCAGCTCCTTGTTCATGATATACTCTGCAATATGATGTTCATATGGTAAAAAACTATAGTGTAATTGAATATCATCAGCATATGCCTGATATGAGCTTATCTCTATCTTTTTTAAGATATCTGCCGTGTATACCAGGAACAGAAGCGGTCCCAATATTGAGCCCTGTGGCACACCCGATACCACAGGCAACAACGATGACATTTGACCCTGCAGCACTACTCTCTGTGACCTCTCAGAAAGATACGACTTAAAAATCTTACCGCAGTGTCATCAAATCCATAGTAGGCAAGCTTAGCACAAAGCAACTTATGGTTCAAAGTGTCGAAGGCTTTCGAAAAATCCAGCAAAACGAGGGAAGTGACCATTCCCTTATCCAAGTCACTCACTATAAAGTACAAAGTATACATTTTGCACTTTGTCCGTTTTGTTGAGTTAACCACTAAATTCCTGATCTTGGCCGCCGGCAGGATTCGAACCCACCTCACGTCGGTTGTGCGCTTAACGACCCGGCGCTTTAACACGCTAGGCCAACACTCGACGATCACCCAAAGTAAATATTTGTAACTTTGTATCTAACTCTTATTGTTTTTTATTGCTTTTACTTTACAACCTACGATGACAATAAAATGATACAGACGAGAAAAGTCTTATTATTTGAACTTATTTTTCCACCTCGGGACATATTTATGATTATTCTCGTTCTAGCCCGTTGTCATAGTTTCCGCTTAGCTCGAATGCTTGCAGCATTACGGTATTAGGTATTTCCTGTGTCCCATTAATTTTATTTTGTTGCTTTTCTGAAGCGGCTTAACATGGCAAATTGAAAAGTTAAATGGAAATCAAGTCTGCTACATTATATTTAAATGTACACTTAATTGTTAAACAAAGTTGGTATTTTAAAATAGTTTTGCGCATGGGACTAAGAACTTAAAACAAGTATACGAGCCACTCCTTATAATTTTACTTGTACAGTATGGCGCCCTTTCGTTGACCTTGCAGAGTATAGCGAAAACCAACACACCAAGCGATACAACAAATCTAATTGCAAAATTTTTATTTCAGATAAAGCGGTTTTTACCGAGTCGGCGGTCGAGTCGGCGACGAACCGGTGTAAAGCGGTCGAGTCGGTGACGAAGCGGTGTAAAACACACGAATCGGCGAGCCGCCGCGACTGGTGGCTCTACTAAAACCATAAGGGGTCGCCGAGTCGTATCGCCCACTCGTGTGTTTTACAGCGCTTCGTCGCCGACTCGACGGCCAAACTTTTTTGTGTCAAAATTAACTTGTCTAGGGTTTATCCCCTGCCCTTACCTACATAAATGTCAGCAAGTTTAAATTTTTAAATGGAACAGCGGGTTAAGTGATACCTTATTATAAAAGGTTTTAAATTATCTGTTTAAAAGCCCTTTATTTTTTAAATCAGTTTAGTAGTTTTTGAAATACTTTACTGTTAATATCGGGGTCTCTAGCCAGTAACCCCTATAACTTTTATTGTTAAAAACATTAAAATACCATTTGGTACGTAGGTATAATAATATCTTATAAATGTTTATTTCTTTTTAATAATTTGTTAGTGTTTTTTACGTATTATTGAGCCAAAAATGACTTTTGCTTCCCCGTTTAAAATAAGATAAGGATGGTTCCATATTTAATTCATTCTGAAAGAAAGTACACAAAAATGTAAAGTAAAGAAACCCTTTTGTGAACAATGATTTATTGCAGCAAAAATATTTAACCAGACGAGTTTCCAGTACCACGCCACGTACCACCGGTTTTATAGTAGGACAGAGCCGAAATAAGAGAATGTTTTGTAAGTAGGTGATACGTGTTTTAGCAATGTATTTTTATTATTTATCTAAAAATATATAATCAGGCTCTGGCCGGGGCTATGTGCATTCGAAAAGGTTTGTTTACTTTATCATGTTTTGTGTACTTGTAAGCATCGCTTTCAGAATGAATTAAATATGGACCCATCTTTACCTGGTATATTTTTTCTAATTTGTATAAAAATGATATTCCAAGTACAATATTAGTGATGTCATGTATCTATACTAATATTATAAACAGTAAAGTTTGGAACTTTGTTTGTTTGTAAGGGCTAATCTTCAAAAATCCTGAACCGATCATGAAAATTCTTCCACAATAAAAATGCTACACCATTTAGGTGTGCTATGGGCTATATTTTATTATTAAATAAAAGAAAAAGCTGAGGAAAAATATAATTAACGCCCAACGAAGAGGGTACAGGTCCAGAGCTGTTTTAAAAAAGTAAGACAAAATATTGGTAGTATTTCGTATAAAAAAAAGTTCTATTGCGCTTCGTTATGAAGATATTGACCGTTAAAATTGAAGAGTTGAAATATCAAAGGTGCTAAGTGCCAAAAACAAGAAGCAGAGTTATTTTGAAAGCACTTAATTATTTTCACATTTTAAAAGCTACGGGTCAACAAAATCTAAACACAAGTTGTATTCTGACGGCAGATAAGATGAACTACAGGCACATGGCTCTTTCTCAAGTTATTTTCCTTGACACATAGCACTTTTCTATGGTATAAATTCATTTTAAAAAAGAATGCACTTCGCCCCTTTGATATTTTAACGCCTCAATTGGTAAAAAAAAACTTATTTCCATTATAATTTTGAATCTGTTGCGACAGTACCAGTGATATTTGGAAAACTAAATAACCCTATACTTATGCTTTTTTATTTGTAGACGGCTGTCCATTAAGCCGGAATTATACAGTGAAGACGATTTTTTTCTTTTTAATGTTAGCATTTTTATTAGTTTAATTTCTTTTTTTCATAAAATCGCATTTTAAATCTAGAGAACCAGCATTTTCTATGTAATATTTTATGTAATGTCCCCTATGTAAATTCCAGTTTGTTGAGAAAATTATTTATATAGTTAAATTATAAAAAAGTCTGTATCTTTAATATAAATTTAAAGAGGCTTACAAACACCATTTTTAATAATGGTACCAAATTGTAGTTATGTTCTCAAAAAGATAAAAATTTTACTGACAAAATGCTATTAAGTCTGGATTTAAAATTTAATTTTATGAAAAACAGTCCAAGTTATTAATTTAAATAAAGTATACCTTCTTTGAAAAAAAATATGAAGGAATGAAATGGTCAAAGCAAAATGTTAAATGTGTCACCTGTGTCAAAAATTCATACATAAAATGAAAAAAAAACCTTGTGTCATCCTGTATAATTTCGACTTACTGAACAAACGTTTACCTATGGAAATTAGTACCCATAGGGATATTTGATGCCCAAATATCATTGGTACTGTAGCAATAGTTTTAAAGTTATAATTTACATTGGTTTTTTAGTCTATCTTTGAATATCTTCCTAACAAAGTGCAATAAAACTTCTTTTTATATAAAGTACTAATAAATTTTGGCTTACTCTATTACCCCTATTATGTTTGACCTCACCTTTCCGGACGGCCTGTATATACAATTAACAACGTGTCTAAAATCAAATCTATTTATTTCAAATTAAGACAATTTAAATGTGTGTGTCATTTAATTAATTTAAATCAAGTATAACAGCAACAGCAGATAATATAAATTTTTGGAATACGCAGAAGCGTTTATTTACAAGCATGAAAATTGCAGAGTCACTATAATTAAACATGTCTGTTTTGACAAATTTAATGTTGCTTATCATTATTATTGTTTATTATTTTAAAAATGTTGTTTTTTGAATTTTTTTCAAACTCATGTACTAATAAAATGATTTATTATCATTTTTACGTGATTAATCACATTGTGTATCTATTTATAATAAGTAAACTACGCAAACTAGCACTACGGACGCGGTGTTAATCTAGCTTAGAAACCATTAATGAATCATTCGCTTTGGCTAACACAATGGAAACCACAGATGGGCTTATAGAGATAGATATTGTTTTTTAAAATAATTTATTTACAGATCTGGAATAATACCCTTAACATCCCAATAAGCTAATTACCCAATTGAAAATATAAGTAACGCCCAACGAAGTGGGCACGGGTCGAGTAATGTTTTAAAAAATGAAGCCATTTTTACTTTTGTGCTAAAAGACATGTTTTGAAGATAACATTTACAAATAACTGATAGGGGGATAAAGTAAGCCAAAATATTAGTAGGAATAAAAAAGTTCTAACGCACTTCGTTACGAAAATATTGACCTATAAAATTGGTAAAAAAACGTATTTCAATTATAATTTTGAACTTTTGCGACAGTACCAATGATATTTAAAAAACTAAATAACCTTATACTTATGCACATTTTCATATGAAGACAGCTGTTCAGTAAGCCGAAATTATATAGCGTAAGAAATTTTTTTCCATTTAATGTTATCATTTTTAACACAGGTAAAAAAATACATTTTGACCGTTTAATATCTTCATTATTTTTGTTCCACAAAGGTATTGGCGATTTTAACTACCGATGGTGGCGCTGCTTAATGTAAACAAAGTCTAAAGAAGCAGGTAATATGCCGGTAGCTAGCTTTGATCCTGTTACGGATTTCGGATATTAAAACGGTTTAAAATATTGTTCAAGTTTCAATACAGCCGTGAATTTGTATAGATTTATACGTATTAAGTGTGTTAAAACTCGATTTGTGGGTTCGAGTACTGCCCTTAATGGGTTAACACACTTTTTTGTTAGTGGTGGTTATTAAATAAAGCGCCATGTAAAACTTTATTCGGAATAAGTAAAGAACTGTTTTTGACGCTAAGCTCAGTATTTTCATACCTCAATTGCGCTCCCGATGTGCTCAGTGGAAGGAGAAGAAATCTTGAATTCCAACCACATTATTTTGATTATAAACATGTCTTTTTATTTTAAATGATATTAGCTCTTCTGATGCTATAATAAACGTTTTAATATAGGTGAAAAGAAAGACTTTTTGATAAAAATGATAGCAAAACACACAGCTATTCACACACAAGGCTCAAAAACGCGTGTTAAACATAACGAAGTAAATAAATAATATTATATTTATATTCATCTCAATTGTAAACTTGTCCTATCACCTGTTTTCTTAGGTTGCGCCGTTGACCACCAGAGGTCTCATTGATCTTTAAAATCACCAATACCTTATTTGAATAAATATATGTAACATTTTATGTAATGTCCTCTATGTAAATTTTAGTTTCTTGGATGAAATTATTTAATTACGGTTTAATTAAAAAAAAAAAAATCTGTATCTGTATAATACATTTAAAGAGGCTGACAAACACCATTTTTAATAATGTTACCACATTTTATTAATGTTAAAATTTTTTTATTACATACAAAATGCTTTTAAATCTGGATTAAATCGATAAGAAGATATCGATTTAAATTGAGTATACCTTCTTTGTTAAAAAAAAGAATAAGGAATTAAACGTTGTCAAATGTGTCACCTGTGTCAAGAATTAATACACAGAACAAACGTTGACCTATGAAAATTAGTATAGGAGATTTAGTTGCCCAAATATCATTGGTACTGTGGCAATAGTTTTAAAGTTATTATTTACATAGGTTTTTAGTTTATCTTTGAATATCTTCCTAACAAAGAGCAATAAAACTTTTCTTTTAATATGAAGTACCAACATTATTTTGGCTTACTCTATTACCCCTATCATGTTTGACCTCACCTTTCCGGACGGCCTGTATATACAATTTACAACGTGTCTAAAATCAAATCTATTTAATTAAAACTAAGACAATTCAAATGTGTGTGTCATTTAATCCATTTAAATCAATTATTATAACAGCAATACCAAAAAATTTAATTTTTTTGAATACAGAAGCGTTTATTTACACGCACAAAAATTGCAGATTCACTATAATTAAACATGTCTATTTTGAAAATTTAATTTAGCTCATTTATTATTATTGTTTATTATTTCAAAAATGTTGCTTTTCGAATCTTTTTTCAAATTCATGTACTAATAAAGTAGTTTATCATTTTACGTGACTAATCACATAGTGTATCTATTTATAATAAGTAAACTACGCAAACTAGCACTACGGATGCGGTGTTAATCTAGCTTAGAAAGCCATTAATGAATCATTCGCTTTGGCCATTATTTATCTCGCAATATAAAAAAATAAGCTGCACCTGTTACCTGTATACGTAAGCAGATAATGACTGGTGTTAAGCTTGACTTTGATGTTTCTATCGGTTAGTCGAGTTGGCATCTTTTTATTTAACGAGTTTGCTCAAAATGCAGTTAAGAAATTCCTCTGACAAAATATGAAGAGAAACGCATCATAAAAGCGACCTGAAAATCTTTTGCCAAGTTAAATCAAGGCAACAGTATGATCGGGAGTATGGCATATTTGGCATTTGGAAAGATGCGAACGCAATTCTTCAAATAGCCGAAACCAGTTTTAACGGCATATTTTCAGGAACTGGTAAGTTATTGATTTTATTCTAATACATATGTTTAACAAACTTTATTATTTTTAGTCGGAAAAATACAGTCCGAACTCTCTCTGGACCAAGTATTCCATCTCTAAGGTCTAATTGTAATTTTTATTTTGGAAATAAAGTTTAATTTTTAGTATTGTTTAAAGAAAAATTATTTTTGTATAAACTTGATCTTTATTGTGAGAGAAATAAAATTGGATAAGCAATAAGAATTTCCATATTAGCGTTTCATTGGGGCATTATAAGCGAGGCATTTATCATAATGCCCGCCCATAATGCCCTAGGTCGTCGCTATGGGTATTATTGCCGCCACAATAGCATGTTCCGTTTCCCAAGGTATTGCAGATCAATAATAGATGGGTAAAACATAAAATATTTAAGCACTTGCACATATTTTATGATTTACTAAAGCAAAACAGAAAGAAAATTTAGATGGAAAGTTTAAGAATTGCAGTTGGTTAAAGAGCACCTCAGGCCAGGACCTTTGTCAGTTGTATAAGAAAAATTATCTGCCTTGGTTTTTCTTATGTTGCTTTTTAAAATTTTATTAGACAACTATTATTGTTTGCCTAATTAGAGCTTGGTTAAAAGTACATTAGATACTTAAGCTAAAAGGTCAAAAAACATTTTAACAAATGCCACATAATAGTGCCCTCGGGCCAGGTATGAAATAGACTTCATAATAAGAACCTTCAAAACCTTTTAGAGGGATTTCTTTTAAGAGTCTACAACGAATATTCGTAAAGCCATATATGGAAGCGGTTTAACCCAGCCTGTCAATGTTAAATGTTGTGGGTGTCGGATTGGATGGACGAGTCACTTTTTTGTCGGACAAGTGTATCACAATGTTTAACATGCAATTTTTAAACATTGTGCCAAAAATCGTAAGGGTCACAAAACCAGCCCATTCTGATACCCGAAACATGTGGTTGAGCCTAATGGTTTCATGACTGTAACCCTTGCCACTTTTGGCATAATGTTTAAAAATTGCATATAAAACATTGGGGTTAACTTGTTCGACAAAAAAGAGTGACGCGTTTGCCCAGTCCGACACCCACAACGTTTGACATTGACAGGAGGTGGAAATCGTCTTTCCTTGTTTACTATGGTCAAAATAGTTTATATTTAAATTTTGGATTTTCGGTGATTTTGTTTATGGATACTTTTTAGAATAATTTAAAGTGTGCTCTGGTTTTCTTACTTAAAACGCCATATACGAAAAAAATAAATGTTGTTGTTTCTTCCCTGAAGTTTCGTATTGTAGTTAGGGGACAACCTGTATATCTTTAAAAGACTTTTGACTACGAAACTTTGCCAACTCTCTGCAATGATGCACGCGATTGAGCTTATAATGACGTTAAAGTGAAATAGATAGACAATGTACGAGGCTGATTATGGAATGGAAAGTATACCAGATCACACGATGCTTTACCAAGCAAAGGTCATTCACCTACACGATGAGTTATAGACTTTGGATAACTGCACTTAACTAGATAAACGCAACACTGAACTAGACTGTAGAAGCCCTTTATTGATAATAATCTTGATGATGATGATGATATAGATAATGATGGTGATATTGATGGTAATAATGATGATAATGATAATGATGATGACGATAATGATGATGACGATAATGATAAAAATTATGATAATGATGATGATGTGTTGTTTTTATAATTTATATTTAGTCACATTTGGCATGTCATAAAATTTAGTTTATTTTATTAATACCATAATACTATCCTATATTGCTCTCTAGAGGACCTACAGATTAAGAAAAATTACAAAAAAAATATAATTTTTAAAAGAGTGCAAAAAAAAATAATTGAGCAACATCAAAATATCAAGTTAACAATATAAGATACATAAGTAAATATGTAAAATATACAACACAATGAAAAAAGTCGAATAAGTCCTTTCAGACCAAAATTACGTACTGTAAAACACATGGGATAAAATTAATTATGAAATTTTGTGCCAAAAAGTTTCTAAAATGAGTATTTAATTACTTTCCCTTCTGTGTAAAACATCGCATCGTTTTATTGTTGTGCGTGCACCAGAAGACCTATTGTCATATTAATTGGATCTCACGACAGCAATATTCCCTTTGTGTTTAAAACGACCTACATACTGTTTTGGGTGACGTCACAGCAGTCAATGCAGTTATATGTATATTTGTTGTCTATACGGCTCGATAATAGATATGAACGCGATGTTACCAGTTGGGTTTGCAATGCTAATTTGTAGTTGCCTGACTAGGTTGTTTGGTCAACATCGTATGCCTTGACATGTAAAAAATCTATATAATTAATAAAACTTTTTTAATAGATATTGCGAGAACAGAGCCAAATGAAAAATTGTTTTAGAAACTAAGTTAGAGTTTATCGAAAGTAACATTTTTCAAATGGCTCACCTTAATTTATTTAAAAATTAAAAATTACTTAAAGCAGCTAAATAACATTTGTCACTCAGTGATAGACTTATAGCTTTTTTGGGATTAAAAAAAAATCGGTAAAGTAGTACGGTAAAATACTAAACTTTAAGACTTTATGCATGTATATGGCCAACAAGAAAAAAATACAAATAAATTTAGTAATTATTATACGGAAATCTGAAAAGCTAGTCTTTTATATAACTAATAATTTATTTTACTTCTCTTATTAAGTTTCAGATTCCTAAGTATTAAAAAAATACAAAATTTTGCATGACAGGCAGTACTTATATCGCCACAAGAGATTTACAACAGACCTTTTTTTCTTTCGTATCACACAACTGGAACATTTTTTTTTAGTTTTTAGGTAAATTTCAGATCGTTGCACTTAATAAATCCAAAAATTTTTAACCAGGTCGGACATGACGCACTTCTTAGTAAACTTTCCTTTAAACTAAACTTTGTTTTTTTGCTCTAATTTTCTTTTTGATTAACGTATAACAATTATTGTGGATGGCTACTCTTCAGGGGTCTGAAGGCTCACTATGGGCACCAGCATTATTTCTTCTTCACTCTTCCAAAACAAATTCCAAACAAAGTTTTTTGAATTATAGTACTTTTCAAACTTCATTGTTCAGGTTCTTAAAACAATCTCCTAGCACGATTTGGAAAAGCAAACCTAGAGCGATGTAGATATTGGATTGGAGCGCCAAAAATTTTTAAATGCATCCAAAACACAATTATCCTCCTTGTCGTGGAAAAGTCATCAAATACTTAACCTTTACCTATGAGCGGCCAAGTTTTAAGAGCAAAAATTAATAGCTAAGCTTACTATGAAATAAAACTTTTTATGTTGAGATCATCTGTAACAAGAATTGTAACAAAAGTAAAATTTATTTATTTAAACAGGAAAAAGAGGAGAGAAATAAGGTACCATGTCAATGCAGGATCTTTATTCTGAAAATAAGGAGGGCCCCAATAAAATCTAGGCTTCGTGGCAATATTTATCAAGTACAAGAAGCATGTGTTGTCCACAAGAAACTGATTTGGAAAAAGCGTAAATTGAAGGGGTTTTATGAACAATAATAATAATATTTTAAGGAAAGCAAGTCTAGACGTACCCAATGTTTATAAAGCATTTATAAAGCGTACTTATACACTGAATGAAAATAGATAAAAAGCCCTACTCTTGACTGAATCCAAGTCTATCACAGGTAAATAATCTAACGAACAATATGTAATCTTGGTAGCTTTAATAAAAAGACAAGTTTATACTTAGAAACGAACAGAGATAGAACTTTTTAGTTTATGTTTACAACGAAACGTAAACATAAATTAAAATTAACCCATTTATTATCCACCCAGTATATATTATTTATTAGCAAAGTATATCATGGAACAAGCAAAAATGTTACTCATTTCTCACGAGTGCTGTAAGTCATACAAAAAAAAGTGAATATTCTTTTCGAGGTTGCATACTATTCTTTTTCTACAACTATTGGTATATTATTGAAAAATATTTTAAAACACTTTTTTGTGGATTTATATTAATTTACAAAAATAATGAATTTAATTTTCCCGATTTGTGAAAGAATATTTATTAGCCATGGCACACGCGATATTATATTTTATTGGACGTGATTGATTTTAATATGAGGTAATAGTACGAGATCCGAATAGGATTCGACCTTTACTCATCTGTTTACCGAAAAAAAGCTGTTTTATATTAACGATAGTATTTAAATAAAGGTATCGCCATAGGGTTGCCTAAAAAATTATGTGAAGGCCATATTTAATTTTAAAAAATTACCTCAAATTTTCAACACACGTTGTAAAATTGCAACCCTTATATTTTTAAATACGTACCTATGCTAGCTATTAAAATATATATTTTTAACAACACAACATCTTTACAACAAAAAAAAAGTATATTGACATTATACAGGGTCACTCAAAAATGTATAAAAACTTACTTTTTTATTGGTCATAGCCTTCCCCTAATTTTTTTAGGCAACCCCAAGGCAAGATGTTTGTTTAAATCATATTTTTAATATTAAACAGTTTTTATTCAGTAAACAAATGGGTGAAGGTCACTTTCTATTTGGATCAAGACTATAATTTTACATACCTTATAGATATTTTTAAACTTATATGCTGCTAAAAAATAGTGACTTCGGCTGAGTTCATAATAATATTTCAAATTATCGTTTTTTGCGCATTTAAAGTAGGTACCTTATGACGGCCGGGCCATGGGTAATGGATGTGGGTAATAAGCGTGGGTAATGGCCGTGGGATATGAATCAGATTACCTGTTTTAAATAACGTAAATAATGTATACATTTTTTAACAGTCGAAGAAATAATAATAAGAAAAACCACGCAGCACTAAACAATATCCACAAAAGTTTTCTTTACCCTTGATCATATTATGTCAAAAAGGTCCAAAGTTTACAAATAAGAAATAATTTATTGATCACCTGAAACTTGTTTACCTCGATCGATACTTTAAACCACTAGAGTTTTTTTAAAGTTTAAAAATATATACCGGGTGCACACGAGATTACTAGCAAATCTGTTATTTTTTTGAATAGTGTTACACAATTTTTAAAATTTGGTCAAATTTGATAGTTTAGGTTTTAGGTGGGTTTAACCGAAAGTGCTATCAATGTTGCTAATGATTTTATTTGGCGATCCTACCTTAGTTTTTTTATGGGACTACCGCGAGCGTACACTTTTTCAAATAAAGACATAATTTTTAAAAGCGGTTCACAATTGACGGAATAATCACGTAACATAAACACAAAAAAAAATTACGAGACGAATTGATAACCTTAAAGCATAGATAACCTACATTTAGATCCGCAGTGGCAAGAAGCATTTTCGGATTTTTACGACCTGGCGCAGTAAACAATTGAATGGGTGGACGAACATGCGCACTTAAAAGCCGTGGCAAAATACAAATACCGGACCCCGTACCCTTCGTTCGCGGTTTGACCGTGACGCTCATTAGCTACCGTACTTCGAACAGAAAACCAGGACGCCGTCGACAAATTCTTTCCGATAATGCGGATAGTTTGCTTGGGGCCAGGTGCGTTTACCCTCAACTTGCTTGCGTACAAACCGTTTTTTTGCCCATGAAATGTAACTTTTGTTTCGCGCAGATTATAATATTAGCAATTCAACCAGATTAGTGCCTTAAAGTCGGTTAAAAATAGGTTAATGACGCGTAAACAAAAATGGTCTAGTCAATACTTAAAGTATAATGATTTTGTATGGTATGGAACGAAAAACAATGATTTAGAAATATAGTAAGGCTAATCATCATTGTCTAAAAATACATAATTGTGGTATTGTTTATTATTGTTATTGTTATTGTCTCCCTCGTGGCGCAGTAGACAGAGCTTTGATCTTCGAAGCCAGAGGTCGCCGGTTCGATTCCCAGTGGGGGAAACATATTTAGGTAGTAGTTAGTTAAAAATAACGACCGTCGTGGCACTACCGCGTTGTCTAAAATGTGCTGTGAAATGCATAACGCCATGTTTAAGTGCTTGAACAACGTTGACGAAACAGGGAGAACGATGGATTAAACATCTAATAACCGTACACCCACGCTACTTTGGTATTTAGGCATATGCGTTCATGGGATGTCAAAAAGATAACAAAAAATATTTATACCGGTTGAGCTAAATAACATAACACATAGGCAATGTGAGGAAAAGAGACAATCTAACTAAATACCGGCGTGGCACTACCGCGTTGTCTAAAATGTGCTGTGAAATGCATAACGGCATGTTTAAGTGCTTGAACAACGTTGACGAAACAGCGAGAACGATGGATTAAACATCTAATAACCCTACACCCACGGTACTTTGGTATTTAGGCATATGCGTTCGTGGGATGTCAAAAAGATAACAAAAATATTTATACCCGTTGAGCTAAATAACATAACATAGGCAATGTGAGGAAAAGAGACAATCTAACTAAATACCGGCGTGGCACTAACGCGTTGTCTAAAATGTGCTGTGAAATGCATAACGGCATGTTTAAGTGCTTGAACAACGTTGACGAAACAGGGAGAACGATGGATTAAACATCTAATAACCCTACACCCACGGTACTATGGTATTTAGGCATATGCGTTCGTGGGATGTCAAAAAGATAACAAAAATATTTATACCGGTTGAGCTAAATAACATAACATATAGGCAATGTGAGGAAAAGAGACAATCTAACTTAATACCGGCATGTAAACATGCGTGACCAATAGTGCTTGTTTTGTTATTCTATTACTGGCCGATATACCAAAACTGCTTGCTTAAGCACTTATGTATTTAAAAAAAGTTTTTAATTCTTGGGCTTAACAACTCCTTACTAACGGTACCACACCACGTTGTGGAACTTTTAACGGTGTTACTTGTACTTAAAATAAGGAAGTCGATAAAATCAAAGGTGATTTACGGATCGTTATAACATAAACATGTCAATTTAGGCCCTTTTATATCGATAAATGTTTAAAAGATTCTTTTATAAACCAAGAAAAACATATGTCAAGTACCACTGACTACCAGACTAATATAAAAGTGGGCGAAGTCGCATTAGCGAGGTCCTTTTGTTTGAAAAAATGTATTATTTTCTAGAAAACAAAATATGACAAAAAAAGTCTGGGTAACCATCACGTCCAAAAGATCTCGTAAGGCCTCTTAAGCGCGAAGCCGTAGGCGACCGCTCAAATTGTCCATGCCTAGCCACGCCACTGTCAAGTACAATAACAGAAATATTAAAATTTTAAATTAATTTACAACCCTTTTGTTTCAAAACATTTCGTTTAGTTTAAAGTTCAAATTTCTAATTGTTTACTAACTAGCTGACCATAACCAGCTTCACCGCATCCCTTTTACGAAACTTAAATAAGAACAACCGTATGTTAACAAGGGTCCCTGTTTCAATTATTAACTTGCTTATTCTATTCGGTTAAAGCGCATTGTCACTTAGATTCAAGCAAATTCAAGCTAGGTAAAATAAAAGACAATACACGTAAAGTCTTTACAATCACAATTGAGACAGCAAAAAACCGAATTTCAAGCACTTCGAAGGTGGCCTCTTTGTTAAGCATGGGCAGAGGAATAAAAATTCAATAGAGCAATTATGGTAAATTTAAAATTAATAATAACATGTAATAAAAATGTTAAATAAGATATAAAATTAAATGAAATAAATTATTTACTTTTTTTATTTTTTACCGGGTGACCAGTAATATCGAGGAAAGGCAGCTAATAATTACCTATAAACATAATTTTTTGAGATTTGGCTTTGTTTAAAAAAGATAATAAGTGCATTCACCTGTACCGATATGGTTATTATGTTTTTAATCATTATTTTATCAATTGTGGCTTCGTTTCGTTAAAAACGCCTACGATTTTCACAATTTAATAGAAATATTTGCCCAACTAATTATTACAGTAAATTTGGTTTAATTTGGTTATTGTGTTGTTTTATTTTTAGTGCCGGATTAAAGATTTTTTTAGTGAAGCGAACACTAGCACTATATACGATGCAGTAGAAAATCGTCCGGAAATTAAATAGCTTTTGAATTACAGGTCGTAGAAAAATTTTTCGAGTATGATTTAAAAGGTAAAGTCATGTAGAATACAGGTAAAATCTTAACTCCAAAAATTAAAATAATGCCAAAAATTGAAAAAAATGTCATAATTCAGTCGCCAAAGACTATATTTTATCTTAACGCGCCTTTTCACCGTTTGCGTCTCTCTCCATACGCATAATGGAAACAAAAGTACTTTAAATAAAAAGTGAAGAGCAAAAAAAGGTCCTCGCCCTCAAAAACGCGCCCCTCCATAATCTATACTTTCTGCCGCTGATCTGGCACTATTTATTTTGTCCCCCAAAAATTGCCGTTAACGTGCGCCTATGACTCGCACAATCTGTGGCAATTGAGACCTTTGCCCAATCCATTATTTTACCAAATTGGGTTTAATTCAACACTTCTCCGCTTTTCCTATTATGTTTTTGTTTTATTTCAACTTTTTAAAAAAATCTTGTTAACATATTTCTATTGATTTATACCATTTTATAGAACCTATTTATTTAACCAACCATATTTTTGGTTCAATTTGAATATATCTAAAACAATTATAAAATCTAAATTAAGAACTTAAATCATAAATTAATAAATATTAAAAATGGATATGAGACGACACTGTCTTTAGTTGCAGGTGCAAGAATTCTGAAGAACGTAAAATAGGTCTGATTTCTCTTAAAAATATCTCCAATCACGTTCGTTTAAATTTGAAGTAGACCAGTAGGATTTAAGCCCCGCCTACCATTTTCACTGACAAACTTGTCAAATCAACGTGGACTCTCTACGGGGGCTAATCAACTATGATATAGGCTATTTATTTTAATGCGTAACGTGGTAAATTGATAGAACCCCAATTTTGGTGTTGTCTCAATTCACTTTACAAAGAGTATACTGAAATAGGGGAGGTCCGGGAAGCCCCGCGCACCCTGGCAAATATGAATATTGTAAAGTGTTAATAACATAAAGGTCTTTATTAAAAACGGCATTGATTGCTTATATCTAGTTTGTGTGTGTTGTCTTTATATTAAGCTTAATTTTTAGATAAGTTAATGTTTTCAGTTAAAAAAACCTTTACATTTTTAAGACACTATCAATGGGCGGAGATACCTGATATGTTGAATAATGCCGCTTACCTAGGGTAGACAAGACCGCCTACCAATTAAAATATGTTTTACCATGAAATAAAAAATGTTAAAATAAATTACACTACATAACTTGATATACAGGTGTGGAAACCAACTGGCTGACCATAGGTAATTAAAAGCATAGGAAATATTCGTGGTGGGATTTAAGGTGCTCGCGTTGCTGTTCGACACAAGGCGAAAGCGGTAAGCAAGGAGCCCCTGATCTCGCGCTAGTTGCAGTGGTAATTTGTAGGGTAGTATATAGCAGAATGGTAGAAGGGATTTATTGCATTCGTCGCCTATGGCCGGTGGTTTGGTTTTCATACCGGTATAATGTTTATTATAAGTCCTAGACATTCAGAGTCTTCTAAATAATGAAGTTATAGGCATAAGAGAGTATAAAGCCCAACATAAAAAAATTAATGTTTTTATTATATTTTTTTATAAGATATAATAAAATATAATAGAAAATAAGGAAGGTTTGGGGGCCCTGGAATCTTGGACTATAATGAAAGATGTTTTAAAACTTGAAATGACCTATAGGGTTTAGATGAAAGTGTTTTTTTATATCAAAATGCATGCTTTTTTCGATTAAAGCAAAAGCGATAGGCACATGTAATTATATTATATCCAGTATTAGTATCTGCTGATATAATATATCGGTTTATGCTGGTTTGATAACTTCTTGTTTGGGCACCTAATAAATTTTACCTGACCTAATCATTTTTTACTGGTTTGGTCTACTCTCTATATTTTAGTATGTATATAAAAATTTAATAATTTATTCAAAAACTACAGAATTACCCCAATGAACTGATATTTTTGTAGGATAAAAAAGATACAAGTTAAGAGCATGAGCGCCGCTGAATAGACTTTTAGGGTGCAGGGAGGGGGGAAGGAGGCAAAAAAAAATTAAAGACCAAAAAAAGGGCTTCGTGTAAGGAATTGTATCTTCTCAGATATCTGACATTTTTAGCTAACCTGTATTTATAAGGGCATAAAAAAATATTAAGCAGAAAAAAGGTCTTCACTTAAAAATAGTCTGGTGAAAGGTACCTTTTCGGGTAAAATTTTTGTATAATCTCCGAAAATTACGATTATGGTGTCATTCGATTCGGAATAATGCATAAAAAGTTTAAGGAAGAGTCCCGAAAGAGGCTGATAAAAATTGCAAAAGTTATAAACAATAAATGAAAAAAAGTGGGGGTTTGGTTTTTTTTAATATCACAAAAACTATAAAAGATATTTAAAATTTAAGAAATTATTTAAAAAGAGGAAGGAATTTCCTAAAAAAGTCCTACCTCTGGGAACTGTAACTTAAATATTTATAATTTTTACAGAGCCCGAAAAAAGCGCTAAAAGCGGGCGGTCAGACTTCCGCGCGAGGTCCGTCCCTCGGACACGGCAACAAAGAAAATCATTTTGTCATTTAAAATATGAAAATTAAAGAATAAAAAAATTTTGGCCCAATTAGGATACATGAATAAATAATTATCCGCCAGCCAAAATTTTTTATCCCCATTTTTCCATTAGTTATTAATTACTTAATTAAAAACTTGTTTTAAATTTTATGTTAACATAAAAAGCCCGATCATTATTAAACTACAACCTTAGGATTTTTTCACGTTGTTGAGTTATTCCTAAGAGGTAAAGAAATAGATTTCCGTTGAAAAAAATTAAAAATGTTAGTTTTCTTAGGTTTTATTAACAATCAAACACTGCAAAAATTACTCATTTGTGTTTTTACAGTATTTAATTGGTAATAAAAAAGTAGCAAATTATTTGTAAACTTTGTTTTAAAACACTCTGTACGTGTTTTTTTGGATACTATTATACATATAAACCTTCCTCTTGAATCACTCTATCTATATAAAAACGCATTTAAATCCATTGAGAACAGTAACGTCAATATCGAATTTTAGTTATAGTTTATCCAAGATAGCCGACCCGTGCCCACTTCTTTGGGCCTTAATATCTGAACTTTTTGTTTAATCATAATAAAATATAGCCTATAACACTCCTGAATAGCGTATCTTTCTGATTGTGAAATAATTTTTATAATAGGTTCAGTACTTCCGAAGATTAGCGGCTACAAACAAACAAACCCACAAACAAAGTTACAAACTCTACCTCTTTATATATTAGTATCGATTATTTGATAAATCTAGTGACATTTTTATCAAAAATACGACCAATGCTAAAAAAGGAAAATAAGATTTTTGACCACAGATCGCTGCACTGTGCGCTGGAGAGTAATTGTTTAAATGTTACTTTTCGCAGTACTTATTTGTATTTATTTACATAAATTATATTTCAATAACAAAAGAAAATAGTTTACGAATCTACATCATATATCATCAAACGCTGAGTTCATGTTTTAAAAAATCCTTATCACCCTTGACATTAAAATATCTTAAAATTCCTCTTTTATAATAATATATACAGGACCCATTTAACAAATACTATAAAAATTTTATAAAATAGGTTTAAAGTATTTTGCAAACTTTAAAATGTCAAATTTATAATTATGAATATAAAATTACACCCGTAAATTACTCTAAAACTATTTTCAAACACCAAAAGGTTATCTTTAAGATTTTATTAATTTTTATCCTTATCAGTTAAAAATTAAACAAATAAAATGTTACAGTTATAGTTAAATCGCAAGTACCTTGTTAGTCTGTTGCTATTAAAGTGTGTTGGTATAAAGATAATAACAGAATTATGTAAGTTTTTTTATTCAATAATAGGTTACTTATTAATGGTTTTTATTTGGGTGTACATTTAAAATTTCCCTATTGTCTATATCAAACGTTACATCTTGTAAAGAGGGCTTTACACCTGACAAGTTATTGATCAAAAGCTTGTTCAATTACTATGTCAAATATTTGATAAAGAAATTGAAAAGTTGGATGTTTTTACTCTCTTCAAGTTATTGTCAAATTTATTTTCAATTTCATCAAATGGTTTTCTAGGGTTACGTTAACTATTAACTAATTACTAAAAGGCTCCTAAAAATATTGATGACAAGTTTTAATTTCTTTAAGTAGTTGAGCAAGCTACTTGATAAATAAGTTGAGAAAATTTTTAACCATCAAGTTACTTGAACAATCACTTGTTCAATTAATTGTCAGGTTTAAAACCCGCTTAAGTCGCAAAGTATAAATTTTAGAGGACAGTCAAAAAACTGCTTAGTACCATAAATGTGTAAAAAGAGGCAATATTTTTTCTTTCTCTTTCTAAATTATATATGACAAGTAAATATAGTTCATTATTTAAAAAATATAGAGTATTAAAAAACAAATATAATTAATTATTTAAATGCAACTTACGAAAAACTGCGGTGTAGCCCTAGATAACTTACCTTTTTTAGGTCTATGCATACACATAAACTTCTATAGTCCAAAATGTTAAATGTAAGCCTTTTTTTGTCTCTTAAAAACGTTAATTATTAGCGAGATAAATTTTAGTACCCAGCAAAAAGGTGCATGTAGGCAAAAATAAGTGTAGTTTTTTATATAGACGCACAAAACAAAACATTTTTGGGTATAGATTGTATAACCAAAAATTATTTTTTTTAACATTTTTATTTATGCTTCCAAACTGTAGTGCTGAAATGCCGGATGCTGAATGCTAAGATTCCTCGTCAACCCTACAACTATGCTATAAAATGTGTAACATTGTCTTTTAATAAACAACGAAGTTGTTCACATAGGAAATCCTTGCTTTTTGTGTTATTTACCGTGGAGGCGGTATAGCCAGTTTGATAGGTCCTATGAGGCAGAGGAAACGCGTCACTGGAGAGGGTCCCGGTGAATGACATGAAAAGCATTATCATTAACAACTGTCGAAGAAGGTAGATTTATTTTTCGGTAATCAATACCAAGTGTTTTTCACAGGTGATTCTCGCCTATAACCTTTTAATCTTTTACGACAGAAAAATGAATTTAGGTATACCGGCCTACGACATTACTTACTGAGTTTAGGTATAGCATATGTTACACAAAGTCATGTTAAAATTTTGTGAAGAATTCAAAAATCCAATAAAATATACACCATTCCATTTTAAAAAAGGTAACTTGTGTCTATATCTTCGTTGTGATGCCCCCTGTACATGTAAACGTATTTTTATAAAATAGATCTCAAATATATCTATAAACTTTATTTGGAAGACTTTTCGATAAATGAGCGCATTTGCGAATTATTAAGGGGTTCCGGGACTTTTGCACACAGTGTATATCGAAACAAACTTTTGTTGTTTATTTAGGAAAGCATGGTATAATTGTTACGGGCAATTTGATTGTCCGGGCACCATTAATAATGGCCGGTGTGTATTCATAATACCCGACTCCATTGGGCAATGTGATTTAACCAGCATGAATAATCACTTTTTCCGGCCATTATAAAAAATGCACACTTAATTAATTAAGAAATAAAAAAAAGATTTAACTAAACAAAACCAACCATGACCCCCCCATCTACACTGTGGCTTTGGGTTTCGGTAGTTTGTTACATGATATTACTCGAATATTTTTACCAAAGACAGAGTATAGGTGGGGGTTTGTAGTTAGTAAAAAAATATTCTTTTTAAATATATATTTATTTTTTTAAATTAAAGCTATCTTAAACACTGACTTATTACATGGATCACGGGTCGTCGGGCATTATTAATAATGGTCGGTAAAAGTGATAAATTAATCATTTTGCCCGTCGCTCTTGAGCATTATTAATAATGGCCGGACCTAATTAATAATGCCCAATTTATTATGTTGCCCGTAACATAATTATTTGCTACTTCAAATTTAATTCAGATTTTTTTTAGAAAATAGTTCTACAATTTTTATACAGTGTATTCCAATTCAAACGAGCTACCCTAAATAATTTCGTTATCTATACACTTATCAAAAAATCCCACCACGTCAATTTTAATTTTTAGGGGGACACATTTTTGTATCAAAATTTACTTGTTCAGGGTTATCTCCTCTCCCCACCAACACAAACGTCAAAAAGTTCAAATAAAAAGGGAGTTCAAGTGATAGCTTATCTTAAAGGGTTTCAAATTCTCTTTTTAATAATTTTCAGTTTTTTTAATCGGTTTAGTAGTTTTTGAGAAAGTTCACTCTAAACACCGGGGCCCATAGCGAGTGGCTCACCCCTCTAACTTTTTCATTGTTTAAAATATCTAAATAAAATTTAGTACGTAGTTATATCACAGAAATGTGCATTGTTTTACGAATTCAGTTGTTTTCTATTACTTCCGGTTTAGCCGGAAACGACCTAAACTTTATTATTACCCTAGATTAAACATTTAAAAATTAAAATATGTTGAGATAAGATGTCAAAATGTGGTAAATTGAGTGTCATTGTACTCGGCATGTCATTTTCTATTCAGATAAGTTAAAATATACCGGGTGTTTTATTTAAAATAAAAAAGTTTAGGTTGTTTCCGGCTAAACCGGAAGCAATAGAAAACAACTAAATGTGTAAAACAATGCCCATTTTTGTGATATATCTACCTATTAAATTTTATTTTGAAATTTTAAACAATAAAAAAGTTATTGGGGTGAGCCACTCACTAAGGACCCGATATTTGGAGTGAATTTTCTCAGAAACTACTAAACCCCTTAAAAGACTATAATATATATATATATATATATATATATATATATATATATATATATATATATATATATATATAAATAAGGTATCACTTGATTTCCTTTCCCATTTGAGCTTTTTGACGTTTGTGTTGGTAAGGGAGGGGATAAACCTGAACAAGTAAATTTGGACCCAAAAATGTGTCCCCCTAAAAATTAAAATTGACGTGTTTCAAATTTTTTTAATAAGTGTACAAATAACAGAATTATTAAAGCTTTATTTTACTTCTTGCACTAATTTTTAACCGAACTACATTAATCTACGTCCTTGACACATGGCGCAGGTAATAATTAAAAAAAATAATATTTTGCTTTTTTAGGGCAACATCAGAGCAGATTTTGGAAGTAGCACAAGCACTCCTTCACACACTTTTCTTTTTCTAATTTTGTTGCCATATTTTTACTTGGAAGCACTGTATCGAGCACTGTTTGTTAAAGTTCCTCCGAAATCTGTTAAGGGTGAAGTTGTGTTGGTAAGTATTATTCCTAATCAACGCTTATAATATTTTTGGGTATATTAAAATCTAATTAACATAGAATAAATTAACACATTATTTGTTATATTCCTTTTATGCTCCGCCCGTAACGACACCATAAGTATTCCTTTTACAATTATTTGACATTTTTTCATGTTGTAGAACCGTTCTGGACACTATTGACAGTTTAGAGAACGGTTCAGAACGGTTTTAAAGGTAAAAGGAATACACTAATTAAGAAAATGATCAACGGTTATTTTAATGGGTAATTGGAAAAATTGCCTCCTACTTTGTGTTTTTAAGTTTTAAGACATAATTATTTAAACAAATCCTGTACATAAATAAGTTTGTTTAGTTATGTACTGTTTTAAGCAAAAATTATATTTTTGGCTTAACATAGTTGATGACTGACACATAATACACTCCTCAAAAGAATTATCGCATATGCTCGATTTCTTCCATAAGCTTCAATACAAAAATGCTTTCATTTAAATGGCCATATCTCTTTTAATTATTAAGTTGTCAAGACAATTCAAAAAAGAAAATGTTAAGGAAAGGTGGAGCTATAACTTTATCGTAACCGTTGTTATTTACTGATACCAATAGGTATTGATAAGGTAACTAAGCAATTTCTTAGCCGTTTAACATAATTTTTAATTTTTTTTTAATATAATTTATTTTTAAGTGTTCAGTTTTGTTGTTAGTTGATACATCTTACTCCATTAAGTTCATTAAATGCCCCACTATAACTCAGAACTTAACAACAATTTTATATTGAGGTAGTTGTGGAAAATTTGTAATTTGCCATTTTGTGGCGATGGTCAACTTGAATTTTAATTTTTCTTCTAGTGAGCTCTATTCCACGAACCAATCTCTTCCATTTGATACCCACATTGAAGTAGTTTTCGAAAAAATAGGTAATCGACGTTTTTGGCGGGGCAGCCATCTAAAATTTTAATTTTTTCATAATGGCCTCTATTCTACCAGTCAAGCCCTTTTATTTGATACCCATATTGAGGTTGTAGTGAAGTAATATGTAATCTGCCATTTTGTATCGGCGGCCATCTTGGTTTTACAATCATAAAAAATGTTGTCATTTGTGTTGTCATCAAGATTAGGAGTGTGTACCAAATTTCAGATCGATCGGTCGTGAGGAAGGGGGTCAAATTTCAATTACTAGATTTGGCCCAAATAAATAAACAAGAAATAACAAATAAACAGTTCAAATTAAGTAGATTCGTTTAAAAACATAAAAGTAAACAATATTGACTAAAAGGAAAGATAATAAATACTTAATTGGATGCATATTAAAAAAAAAAATGCAACTGCAAAATCCTAAAATTTTATTTTGTTTACAGTCTCCAAGCAAAACATATATTATATTAATAGCAATATACCTTAAAACAAATAAACCATCATAATAATTTTTTTAATATTGTTTAAGTGTCTCTCTGTCATTGTTTTGTAAATGGTTTTAAATAATCCAAGTGTTTATTACAGTTGTATAATTATTATTATTATTATTATTAAATTCTTTATTTAGCAAATATTTCAGCTAATCAGTTATTTACAAAAACAATTTTACAATATATGTTAATTAAAATTAAAGTTATTAAATGTATAAAATTAAAATTGTTTAACCAAAGAGCCAATAAAGCACATTTAAGAAAAAAAAGACAAATAAAGTAGAATACACAAACAATAGTCACACTAAATCTAAAAATATATACTTATATAAAAACAGAATTATAGAGTAAAAACAAAACTTAAACTTAAACAATCAAGAAACAAACAAAATATAGCGTGCCAAAGTTAGTCACACTCACACAAAAAGTGATTGTGTTCAGGTCATATAGCAAAATAAGAGTTATAAACAAAAAGTAAATATATACATCACAAAATATTGCACTCTTTTAAAAGGAATGTTTTAAGTTTTTCTTTAAAAGTTAAAATTAAAGTTATATTTTTAGTTCATAAGGTAACTTATTGAACATGTTCAAACCCCTAAAAAAGAGAATTCTGACATATTTTTTTATTCTTCGGTGTAATGAAGAAGTCATTCGCCTGTCTGGTATGATATGTATGAATATCACGGTTATAAGCCAACTTATTGACCAGATATGAAGGTGCCAGACCCAACTTAATTTTAAACACAAACACCATGACAGAATATTTAAAATGTTCAAAAACTGGCAGCCAGTTCAAGCACTGGTGCATTACTCTTATGGGAGTATATTTAGAGCAGCACAATATCAATCTCATTGCTCTATTTTGCAATTTCTGCAATCTCTGCAACTCATTTTGGTTGAGCATACATAGTATAGTTGCACAATAATTAAAGTGTGGCAATATTATTGTATTATACACTGTAAGTCTTGCCCAAAAGGATAGATATGCAGAGCAACGAGACAGATAGTTAATGCAATAGCTTATCTTTGAAATTACAAAATTAGCATGATCTTTAAAAGTCAACCTGTCATCTATTATTACCCCCAGATATTTAATTTTATTCACTTGATTTATTCTTGAGCCTCCTATTTCAATTGAGAAGTTACGCGTAGCAAAATAAGTCTTAATTTTTCCAGTACCAATTAACATAAACTGGCTTTTAGATGAGTTTATACTTAAAAAGTTTTTACATGTATAATTGTAGATTTTGCTCAATGCATTATTAACTACCTCAACCAAACACTCCACATTCTCTCCTGATGCATACACCAAAGTATCATCTGCAAACAGATGAACATCAACACCCTCGGCAGCATCCACAATATCATTTATATAGAGTAAAAAAGTAACGGACCCAAAGTACTTCCTTGTGGTACACTATGTTCGTTATTAAGTTCACCAGATGATACCCCATTCATTCTTACTTTTTGTCTTCTATTCTGTAAATAATTACCAAACCATTTCAAGACAGTTCCTTGCAGCCCCATATTATGTAATTTTGTCAATAAAATGTTGCGATCTATTGTTTCAAAAGCTCGTTGCAGATCCAGAAACACTGCAATTATTATTTTCCCTTTGTCCATTTCGTCTTTCCATACACCAAGCACATATTGCAACACAAGTAGTTTTCGTATAAATATGAGATTGTTTTAATATGAGATTTTTCATTGATGCAATAAGTTTTAAAATGTCTATTTAGAATAAAATTTTACCAAATATGCCTGTTAAGCTAAATTTAATAACATGACAGAGGCCATGTGAGGAAAAGAGATAATCTAACTAAATACCGGCATGTAAACATGCGTGACTAGTAGTGCTTGTTTTGTTATTCTATCACTTGCTGATATACCAAAACTCCTCGCTCATATATTATACTATTAATATTAAATGTATTTTTAAAAAAACTTCAACCATTACTCCAAAACTCCAGAGTTACTAAATTCTATATTTTTGTGGCCAAAACTTTTAAGATTATAATACTTGACAAGTTTTTTAACGTATTATTATTTTTTTATATATTATCGAAAATATGGCTATCCAAATCTAAAGGTTATTTTTTAAAAATTTAATTTCAGTATGGTGTATCAAACTAGTTTGGGTAAGCGGTAAGCAGTAAGCTTGCTTCAGTAAATAAAACGAAATTTAAAAAATTTGCAAAAGGGTTAAATTTAGGCTAGCAAAATCACTTTATTGAATGTGGTATTCTGTAAATATCCTAAAAATCTTTTTAATCGTTACTTTTGATAAGTTTTGTAACACGCATCATTTAGAAACTTTTTACTTATTTAACGAAAATAAATAGTAAATAAGTTATTTAAAAATTACTAAAAACAATAAAAACTTCTAGATTACTGGTACCGGACATGGAATGGGCAAATTATTAGCAAAAAATACGCAGAAGAGGGCGCAACAGTTATAGGATGGGATGTAAATGAAGAACTCAACAATAAAACCATCCAAGAGCTTAAAAACAAAGGTTTAAAAAATGTGTATGGGTACAAGTAAGTATTTTAATAATTTTTGTAAAAGTTTGCTAAAATAGTGTTTTACCTTACAAGTGGGAAAACTGACTAATTTCACACGAGTAGAGAATATTGTTGCACGAAGCGTACACTAAGAACATTTTTTGATCGTAGTAGCAAAAAAAATAGGTATGGTAGCTAAAAATCCTAATTAAATGGGGGACAAAGTGTATAACTTTTTCCTTATTTTTTTTAAAGTTAATTAAAAAATTATAAAAGGTAAAATGAATTGGAAAGAACTCTTGCTAGTAATAGTTCTAGGTTTTTTGTTACTGACTGAGATAATTAATAATTTTTAATCAAAAAGGATATTATTGATCAGTAGAATATTTGGACGGAGGTAAACGGGGCGAGAAAATATCTCTTTTACCTGCACGCCTGTAAGGTTACGTTTATATCATAGGTAAATGGGGCGCCAGCCCTTCCTGAGAGGGGTGTGGGTCAGGGCAGGTAGGAATTCCTATAATTGACACTAATAATTTGTATACCATTTAATCAGTTTAGTTCTCATTGTAATAGTGAATAGATGTGCGAAAAGATTACCGCTCAAGATTTTAATAGTGAGAAAATGTCGGTATCAGTAATTGAAAGTGTGAGTGGAAAAGATTTAATAGCCGACAAAAATTTTACATTTTCCAAAGAAAGCAATAAATGTTTCGTAATTAATAAAAATTTTAAAAATACACCAACATTTTATTTCGATACCTTTACTTTAAAGAAAACATTTGCGCCCCGTTTACCTATACGATTTTATTGACTCAACCTGCGCCCTATTTACCTGTTCAATAAAACTTTAGTGAAGGCCTTGCGCCCCGTTTACCACCGCCGGAATATTTTAGTACCCGATGTTATGGAATCTCAATTGGATAAATTAGGGAACCCATTTATCTTTTGATAATTAGTGAATAATTCGCATTATTCGTGAATTATTACAAAATTTTTAAATTATTCGTCAAATATCGAATAATTCGGAAATTTAAATTATTTGATACAAAAATAATAATATTCGATTCGATTCGAACGATATTTGCACACCCCTACTTTTTATATTTTAGAGTAGATGTAGCAAATAGAGAGAATGTTTTTGCTACGGCCGAAAAAGTTCAAAAAGAAGTAGGAGATGTGACAATTTTAATAAACAATGCTGGTATTATGCCACATCATTCATTTTTGGAACATACTGAAATGGAAATTCAACGAGTCATGGATATTAATGTTATGGGAAATTTCTGGGTAAGACAAATATTTAAATATCTGTGTCAGTTAACAATTACTAAAAAATTGGTCTTTTAACAGTAGCGTATTTACCAGAAGGCTGAGTAGGCTAAAGCCTAGGACGGTGTTTTTAGGGGGCGGCAGACGTTTTTAGGGGGTGGCAGATTTTGTACTTATAAATAATTTAGTGGATTTCGATTTTCATTTTGTACGTACAAATGAAAATGATGACCTTTTTTGGTCTTTAAAATTATTTTTCAAGCAAAAAGGAAAAAAATAGGGACGGCGAAAATTATTAACCTACGGGCGGAAAATATGTAAATGCGCCTCTGTCTTTTAATTTAGACAAATATACAGTGTTTGTTTAACCCTTGAGCGGGCGCGTACTTACAAACCTATTGAGCGGGCGCGCTGCGGTACCTTATACCGCATCCCTACTTGCTACAATTTCGAGCATTTTTATTGATTTGATTATTGAAATTTTTATTTTGACATCAAGTCAACATTGTTAAAGAGAGTGTTACTATCAATACACAGCAATATTTCAACTTTATTGTGCAAAAAAATTAACAAACATAAATACATAAAGAACATGATATTAATTTCAAGTAGCTCAGTCGTCTTCTTCCATTGGTGGATATTTGCAAGTATCACATTGGATTAACTGTTCACTGTGGTTTTTGCATACGAATTTTCGGCAAGAATTGCAAAATATGGTGGTTCTGTTATTCCTATGAAGTCCGCATATGTGACACGGTCCAATTCGTCTCTCATTATGCTAGTGCTGGTGTGTGATTAATTCCAAATCTGTATCATTTTCTTCTTCTTCCACTCTGTAGTCGTTCAATTCCCGGATCGATTATGACTGAAATCAAACTAGGACTCGCACAATCTTTGCACCCACTGTTGCCAAATATATTCATATGAGAATACCTCAACGCACATTGGCTTACCGCGAACGTATGGTTTTCTGTTCTGAAACTTATAAAATTGCGGTATAAAATTTCGAGCGCGCCCGCTCGAGGGTTAAATTCAGGTTCACCACTCCTAACTTTTAAATTGTTTGGTAATTTTTCATGAAAATTTAAGGACCGACATATAGTACGAGATCCGAATAGGAAGTGACATTCACCCTTGTGTTAACCGGATAAAAACTGTTTTACATTAAAGATAGTATTTAAACAAAGGTATCGCTATAGGGTTGCCCAAAAAAATTAGGTCAAGGCAATATTTTATTTAAAAAAATAACCTCAAAATTTTTGACACATCATGTATAATGGCAACTCCTATATTTTTAAATACGTTAAATATGCTAGTTATTAAAATATATATTTTTAAATAATATAGAATGTACCAAAAAAATTTAATAATTCACCCAGCTTTATTTATAAAATCGAAGAAACAAAATGTACTAATATATTGTAAATGTCATGTACAATAAAAAAATTAAAATTGACATTTTACAGGATGACTCAAAAATTGTAAAATTATCTTTTTAATTGGTCATAGCCTTGACCTTATTTTTTAAGGCAAACCCATGACAATACCTATATGTTTATATACTATCTTTAATATAAAACAGTTTTTATCTGATAAACAGATGTGTGAAAGTCGCTTCCTATTTGGATCTTAGACTAATATGAAGACAACATAACCCAAATATTAGGCAAGAAATGACGGATATAAATTTTAAACTCAGCTGGGCGCCATTTTTAAAAAAATACTTATATGGAAAGAAGGTCATTTTAAAGCTTTTGACGAGTACTTTATAACCCCAGAATATAAACTTAATACCTTTACCTACACAAAATGGCGGTACTTTAAATATTACCTAAATATCTGATTTGGATAATCATATTTCCGAAACCAATAAGTTAGATACACTTAATGTGGTATTTTTTTAAAGCTGTTTTAAGGATCTATTTAATGGTACTATTGTTGATACAGGGTGGGCCAAAAAACTTATATTTTTTTAAACGTTCGCTATATATTATATTATCATTAAAAAGATATCTAAAAGACCTTTAAAAAATACCACATTAGGTATATCTGACTTTATTAGTTTTGAAAATATGGCCATCCAAAATACCTGGTTTTTCATTAAATATAAAAAGCGTTGGCTGTATTTCCAAAACTATAGTGATCGTAAAAACTTGCCAGATTTGTCACAAATGTTAATGTAAAATTAAGCTCGTTTAAGGCCGGCCGCTCACATCCTACTTTTAAGTGGACGATCGGAAAGATTATCTAAAGGTTAAACCGATTTATGATATGTTTGACGTGAGGTCAAATACAGGATAGACCCCTAGTTGACCCTCAGGTAATCGTATACGATTGTCCGATGGTATTACTGCACATGCTACTTACGCCATATACACCTAGATGGCACCCTTTTTACCGTCTTAACCTAACGGTGCTCTGGCTGAAATTGCTTGGCGAGATGGCTCTGGCCGCTGAACTTACTCCCTTAGTTCCGACGGGGATTATGTTTGGGCAACTAGAAACATAGTCAAGTTGTCCGCAATGTACAGCGGTTGTGATGATTCCCAACAAGGATGAAACACGTGTCACCTTATTAATTGCGACCCGGGGTTATCCATTTATTTGGAGACTCCGTAATTTTAAAGTAACCAGCCAAGTAGTCGTTTCTACCAGGTTATGTATTTGTTTCTTTTCTTTATTTATCATTTAGGAGCCTCTATGCCCATATATATATATATATATATATATATATATATATATATAGGGTGGGTAATTTCTGACTGTAATGATAACGTAATCAAGGGTAACCCTAAAATCTACAGAGCGCCTTATAAAAAAGTTGTGGTTTGTTTTTTGAGATTTCAAAATTTCAACATGTTATTTTCTTTTTATAGACTCTCCAAGCTTTCTTACCAGCAATGAAGAGGAAAAATCACGGACATGTTGTATCTTTGTCCTCAATGGCTGGTTTGCTAGGTTTGATTAATTTAGTACCTTACAATGCCTCTAAATATGCTGTCAGAGGTCTTATGGAAGGGTTACATCAAGAATTTAGGTAAATATTTTTATGAAGATTATTATTTAAAGATACTACTTCAAAACTTCTCCCGAATGTATGTTGTATGAACGGGGTGACTTAAAAATACACCTGGTTTTATATTAAAAAATATGTCGTTATGTCAAAAATTATGACAACAGTAATTTATAGAAAGTGCTAAAACCCATTTGGCTTTGTTTTAGATAAAAAAGCTGACGCATTTTATTAATTTAAAACCAGGTACTTTTTTGAAGCCAACCTGTACTTTTTGCATTAAAATATTCCTGATAAAATATATTTTATTTTAACAAACGCAATTAAAAAAACCAACAAACTTAAAAATCAGAAATAAAAAACTTTATATGAATATATATGTCCTAGACCTGTTACTTCCCAAACTTACACATATTTTTTTTAAGAAAATAATTATTTTTTATGGTAACTGTTATTTTAATTTATACAGGGCGTCCACTAGCTTAACTGACAAACTTTAAGATGTGAAAAATAATATAAAACTTCACATGAACATATGTTCTAAACGCCTTGGTTGGTATTTTTTTTTATAAAAACCTATAAACCAATTTAGGTATTTAAAAAGAAATAAGAAAACGTTTTATTTTTATAGTAAAACATTTTCTGACTTACAAAAATGAAAATTTTACCAGTGTCGTCCCTGAGGGTTTTAGGGTAAGTATTTTTAAAGAAAAATGGTAGGGTAGGTCGGTTATCCTCAATAATAAGTCTTAATGGCTTATTAAATACTGATGGATTAGCAATTTATCCATTAATTATAGTGTCCATAGTAATTTCTTTCTAATAAGTCAAATTTAGGAGCTACATCTATTTTAATGTAGATAGTCAAGTATGCCTAACTTACCCCATTGATGAGGTAAGTTGAGTAAGGGTATGGGGCTAGTGGAGCACTTAGAAAATATAGTCAAATCATGGCTTAAATGTTAGATACGTTTATAATAAAAAACAGTTTGACAGTTTGCTTTTTTTATTTATAATCTTATAGTGACAAGACAACAAATCTCATTAATAAAACAGCAACCAGCTTAGCTTAACTATTGAATTTAATACCAATCAATTTATCTTCCTCTTTTAAACTTTTTAGGTAGTTTTATTTTTCTTCTCTTGTAATGCCTTCTTTATCTGTTAAAATTGCAGCTTTTCTCTATCTTCTGTTTGATTTGGCTCCTTTTGTTGGGTATGGTCAAACTATTTGCAAAGAAAATTTATAAGTTAGATAGGTTAGGTCGATTTCAATGTTGCTTGTACAAAGTTCGGGTTGCAGCCTCTTTTAAATCCTAAGGAGACTCTAGTAGTCTTACTGTTATAAGTCCGTATTCTAAAAATTAAAAAAAAACATTTTATACTTAAAACCGTGGGGTTAGTTGGGCAACTGTAGCTTAACTAACCCCAACCTGAAATTTTAAAGGAAAAGTAAATTTATTAGAAAACCGGTTAGAATTATATCCAAAATCTTTATACATAATTAAACTGCAATAAATTTACTTAAGATTAACACTTACCTGATTGAGAACGGAATAAATTTAACTATCACAGATAAAATTTTCCGGCTTGCAATTATTTTACTTTTTAATCACAAAATAAACAATGCGCACGGATACTTTTCTCGATCGTTGCGTCACCACTAGTGGTCGCACAATGAGTTCCCCTCGCTCAACCCCTTCTTTATGCTATTTGATGCTTTCGCGTGCGGTCAATAGTTTTTGAGATATTTTGATTGCTCAACTTACCTCTATGCTCAAATAGCCCCGGCCTACCCTACGTCACTGCATTTTTTAAAATACAAATATTTTTTAAATTCCCATTTAGTTTAAAACATATTAAATTTTTTACTTTTTTTTTAATTACGCTTTTTGCGTAAATAAATAAAACCATTTATTGGCATGGTCACCTCGTATCGTTTTTATCAAATTATTCAGTACAAAAATCACTTTTATTATTCATTTTTTAATTAGATAGGGATTCGAACATGCCAAAAATGGTTTTTATTTATTTACGCTGAAAACCGTACATCAAATAAAATAAGTAAAGAGATCAAAATAAGTTCCAAACTAAATGAAAAGTACAAGAATTTTTTTCCTTAAAAATATTTACCTTAAACCAAGGTTAGTTTATATTTATAAGGTTGCGACATATCCTTAAATTTTAGGCGGTTCGAGGTCGGGGACGCAAGGAAGGGCACATCTCGGAGAAAAGTTGGCAAGACTGGGTAAAAATCAAAGTTGAGATCTATCCAGTGGCGTCTAGAATTTATGCATTTCATTTTGCATTGTTTTGGAAGGGATATTTGTTGAAAAATGTAATTCCAAATGTTTTTTATTTAAAGTAAAAGAATTTACAACTTAATAACAATTAAAAACTGTTGTGTAAACGGTTTTTTACTAATACAATAAACTGTATATCTCCGGCACTGAACAACATGGCCGAAAAATGGGAGATGTGACGTCATAACACGTCAAAGCAATATGGCCGAATGTCGTGACCTTATATAGACCGACTTTGCCTTAAACCTTTTATGAACGACCCTATTTAGGAAGTCATAGGAGGCGACGCCATTTTTTTTTAATATTCCAAATATTATAAAAGTTATTATGATAAAGCAATATAAAAAAATATATAAAAACACTTTGTAGTTTTGGTTAGCTAAGCAAAAACTAAGGGGGTTAGGACATATGTTCATATAAATTGTTTTCCCAATTTTTTATTGTAAAATCACCGTTTGCCGCCAAGTTACTGGACACTAAGTTACTACATACTGGGTCGTAGGAATAAAAATTAAGTAGTAGTAGTAGTAGTAGTAGTAGTATACTCCAAGTATAAGCATTACTTCGTAGTATTTACTTCAAATAAAAGTACCTACCCCAAGTCGAAGTAAATACTACACTATATTCTATAAGCCTTAATAAGAAAAACACTTCAGTTTTAAAGTAAATACTTTAAAGTAAATGCTTATACCTGGAGTATTAGTACATACTACATTTTTATTCATACCACCTGTCGCGCACACGAAATCTACTCGTTTAGGTGTATTAACGACAGTACGAATAAAAGGCTGTTCTTACTTTATTTAACCTATTTATCAGTCGGGCATTTATCCAAGAAAAATCTTTGTACTTTTAAAAATAAACATTAAAATCTACTTAACATTACAAGAAGAAAAACCGACACACCAAATTTTTTGTCAAGGCCAAAAAACCTCCTTGACAACAACCTAAGTCAGTCTATATAGGGTCGCGACATTCGGCCATATTGCTTTGACGTGTTATGACATCTCCCATTTTTCGGCCATGTTGTTCAGTGTCGGAGATATAAAGTTTATTGTATTAGTAGAACAACCGTTTACACAACAGTTTTTAATTATTATTAAGTTGTAAATTCTTCTACTTTAAATATAAAACATTTTGAATTACATCATTCAACAAATATCACTTTCAAACAATGCAGAATGAAATGCGCAAATTCTAGACGCCACTGGATTGATCATTAGCTTTGATTTTACCCAGTCTTGCCAACTTTTCTCCATGGAGTGCCCTTCCTTGCGTCCCCGACCTCGAACCGCCTAAAAGTTGAGAATATGTCGCAACCTTATAAATATAAACTAACCCTGGACAACAACAACGTTCCCTTTTAGAACTTTTTACCGGTTGCGTAATACGTACTAACATATTACATAAACAGTTCAAAGGATTTACTAAAACAATAATATCTTTTTAAAGTAAACTTTGTCCTTAGTCAAAAATAACCGTAATAAGAATTAAAAAGAGTTATATTAAATTTTATTTAAACTAAATAAAATACCTAAACCTGGGATCTGGAAATACTCTATCGTGACAACACGTTTTTTTTCTTTGGTCACCCACAATTGGCAACACATTTTTTCTTAATTTGACACCTTACAATTTAAACAGTACCTACCTACGACCGACGTTCTGAAAATTTAGTCCTATGAAGTATTTTTTTCTTATTTTTTATTAGAAGATCACATCATATGGTTCTTTTTTTTGTTTATCTTTGTGACATCTCACGAAGGCTTATGCCTAAATACCAAAGTACCGTGAGTGCCGGGTTATTGGATGTTTAACCCATTTTTACCCTGTTCCGTCAACGTTATTCAAGCACTGAAATATACAGTTTTGCATTTTACTGCACCTTTTAGACAACGCGGTAGTGCCACCACGGACGTTATTTTTTAAAAATACCTACTACCTAGAATTGGCAGAATACTACACAGAGGCTTTGCCATTACCATCTGTGAGGTGACGAGCTATTAAAAATCCGTGGAAGGAACCGAGATTCGAACCCGGATCGCTGCGGTGAGAGGCTGATACGTTAGCCTCTACACCATGCTCGCCACACACATAAGTTTGTTGGTCGAGTTCGAGCTTTTAAACACCCTGTATAAAATTAGTTGCCGCTTAATGTTTTATTTATTCTATGCTAACGAATGTTCTTTCATTTAATTTATAGGCGAGATCCCAACAACCAAGTAAAGTTTACAACCATCTACCCTTATATGGTGGATACCGGTCTTTGCTCGCTCTATGAAATAACATACCCTAGTCTCAGTCCCCTTCTTAAGCCCGAATATGTTGTTGAAAAAATTTTTGAGGCCCAAACTAATAACAAAAGAAATGTTGCTATACCAGCCGATATTGGTGTCCTCATAACTCTTAAAAATACGTAAGTACCTATTATTTTAGAACTTTTAAGTTTCGATGGGGGCAATACGCTGTATTTCTACACGTTTTTAATTTATTTCTTTTAGACCGTAAGCCAGATGCAAAATTTTGTAAGTTATTTCCTTTCAGTCAATAACTCGTAAAATGTTTCAAGAGGATTATACATGAATCGGTGTGAGCGTCAGCTGCGTCTCCGATGGTGTAATTGTACTGGCTGCACCAGAAAAAAACAACAATAAACTTGTTTATTTTGAATTATAGGAGTAAAAATAATGTAAGTTTTATCAGCAATCCCTATACCAAAACTAAACGGGTTTAAGATATTTGTGAATTTCTAAAAATCATGAAAAAAACAAAATTTTAATACAGGGTGGCCCACCATATTCGACACGGTCTGTAGCTGGATAACCATGGGGTTTTTAAAAAAAGTAAATACTGGAACATATACAGGTCGGATAAGACCACAGTATAAAATTATTTTTGTCTCTACAGGGTGTCTCAAAAAGTGTGACGTATTAAAGTTATATTTTTTTAAATGGAACACCCTATATTTTATGACGGTTTTAGATTCTACTTTAAAAATAACTTAAGTTTGTTTATAGTACTAAGTGTCTAATTTTATTCGTTTTTGTGATATTTGATTTTTTTGAAAAGTGCAGAGGTAAAATTAAATTGATTTTACTTTAACACTTTTAAAACTTTACACTTTAAAATGTGTAACAAGATTAGAAAAAAGTCTGCCATATCATACGTAGGTCAAATCAAGATTAAATATTGTACAGGGTGATTAAAAATAATTTCAATTTTTCAGAAAATCAAATAGCCATATGTCTCCTATTTTAAATAGAACACCCTACCCTGGTTTTTTTAAGTCACATGATGACAAATAAAATACTCTATTCAAATGGTGTATAGGTTGCCTATACCTATCTTTTGTGCTTTTTAGTAAAATCTGTTTTTACAAATTTTTAGTCCAAATGTTTATTTAAATTAAAGTTGGCTGTGACATAGTAGCCATTAATATTTTTCTTAAGAAAATAACAACGACCGTTTATTAATTACTAGTGTTTTAGTCAGTTTAAAATAAATTTCAATGATTTTAAATAAAAACCCTTCATCTACAACAACAAGATGATATAATACTGGTAGGATGTGAAAAAATGGTTTTCTTTAGTCTAGAGTTAATCCTGAAAAATATACCTGGAGAAACCATCTGATAACCTTAATAGTTGCTTTAAAAAATTTGACACAGTGATTATGGATAATAGAAGAAACGAGTTATAGGTCACAGAATGTGGTCATAACTGACCAGAGGCGTTATTAGGATTGTTTAAAAACACAAGTTTTATCATTACCACATTCAGCTGAAATATGTATTATTGGAAGTAGCATTATAAGCAACTAATGATTTTTTTTTTCTGTGAATTTTAAAAATAGTGGCAGATAATACAAAATCTTTTAATTTTGTGCTTTTTTTCCAACAAATTTACATTTTGCAATAACGGCTTAGTAAATAGGCATAGCTATATCACAGTCTACTTACATTTAAATAGACATTTGGAATAAAAATATGTTAAAACAGAATTTTCTTAAAAAGTATAAAAGATAGGTATAGGCAACCTATACACCATTTGAAAGAGCATTTGGTTTGTCATCATGTGGTGTAAAAAAATACAGGGTATTCTATTTAAAATAAGAAAAATATTGCAATTTGACTTTCTAAAAATTGAAATTATTTTTGATCACCCTGTATAATCTATGATCTCAAAATGACCTACGTATGATAAGGCAGACTTTTCCTTATCTTGTAACAAATTTTAAAGTTTAAGGAGTTTATATTGTTAAAATAAAATTAATTTAATTGCACCCCTGCATTTTGAAAAAAATCAAATATCACAAAAACGAATAAAATTAGACACTTAGTACTATAAACAAACTTGAGTTATTTTTTTATGTAGAATCTAAAACCGTTATAAAATGTAGGGTGTTCCATTTAAAAAATATAACTTTAATACGTCACTTTTTTGAGACATCCTGTATAGACTAAAATAATTATATACTGTGGCCTTATCCGACCTGTATATGTTTCAGTATTTACTTTTTTAAAAACCCCATGGTTATCCAGCTACAGACCGTGTCGAATATGGTGGGCCACCCTGTATATCTAACCTTACTTAGGCTGGTCTTTAATTAATATGTTAGATTGCTAGAACATTACCTACATCTAATTTTTTTCTAAAAATTATACAGGATGTCCAGTAACTAATATTTACTATTATATGAATTTCTGGACAACCTGTACAATTTTTTTTTTTTTTCTTAATGAAGATGATGGTACAGTTCATATTCTAGCAATCTAGCGTAATATACAAAGTCAAACGTAAGTAAGGTCGTATGTTTAAATTATATTTTTGTCAATAATTTTTCAAAAATCCGAAATATCTTAAAAACCTTACATTTTTTGTATAGGTGTTGCTGATAAAATTTACATTATTTTTATTTCTACAGTCCAAAAGTAAACTAATAAACAGGGTGTTCCATTAAAAAAAAACACAAGTTTAATATAAATCTTTTCTTTGGAATACCCTGTATAATTCCACCATCGGCGCCGCAGCTGACGCTCACAAAAATTATTGTACAATCCTCTTAAAGCATTTTACGAGTTATGGACTGAGAGGAAATTGGTCACGATAATCTGTTGATGGCATTATGGACTCATTTTTTGTTATTGTTCTTTTTTAGTTTCTGGCCAGAAAAAGCTGCAGATTACGTCACGGATAACTTTAAAGCAGACCTTCTATCAGACTTAGCATTGAAGAAAAACGGACAAACAAATGGACATAACAAACAAAGCTAGACAATATATTTGTAGTTGTTTTATGTGTCACAACATTAATTTGCCCCTTATTAAGAAAGCTGTTATTTAATAAAATCGTTTGTTTTTATTAAAAATTTTGTTTAGTTATATATATTTTATTTGTTTCCTGTGCGGAAGATTGGTCAGCAGTTCACGAACACCCTATATATCAACTTTTTCGTTTATGCCTAATAAAACTGTTTTTAAAATAAACAAAATAATGTCTTAAAATAGTAAATATTACAACAAATCAACTACGCATGGCCACGACGCGACTAAAAGTACCAATCTTATTGGTCGATATCAAATGTCAGCAAACGACCGACGACAAAAGTCACAACTTTGTCAAGAAAGTGAGTCGCAAGCCAACTGTGGCGGCAAAGTTTATAAATGATTACATTAAACTCTATAAGTTTAACTTGCAAACAGAAACTGCAACAGCAGCAAAACCGGAACATCAAATTTATAAATTGATGGATTTATAACTACCGACGTACCGTTGTCGTTGCCGTTTTGTTGCCAGCGTTGCGCCATTTAATGAATTATTGGAAAAATAATTTCTTTGTTTGTTTATAAATGGATACATTAAAATTTATAGATAGAGTTCAAACGCTGTTAGTTAAACACCGCTACGTCATACTTTGATAGGAACCCTATATCTACAATTTCCGGTAGCTAGTTTTTCTGTGCTACAATTACCCGATCCCTATGATAAAAAAATACATGGTAAGTTGGTGCTTTTGTATGTAAACATTTGGTTGCTGATGACGTAGCTGTGTTGAACTAACAGCGTTCCCGCTCTATGTCTACGGTGCACCAAGTTTATAAATTCAGCTTTTTCCTGGTATGGTACCGGGGACGAAATGGTTAGTATAAAGTGATATTTTTCTAATTCTTCTGTCTTACAGCTGCTAACAAGCTTGTCTAACAGCTGACGTCATTATAATGTGAGTTGAAAGAATAAAAGCGCTTACCGCCAATGACAAATGGCATAAAAAAATAATAATAATATAACCTAAAAAATGACAAGTCCAGTTTTGAAACAAAAATGCGCAATATCTTTAATGGCAGGTAAATTATTTCTTCACATAGTTTCCCACACATACTATTAGTCCAAGAGCCCGTGAGCGGCAGACCTTCGTCATTTTGTAAAAGCTGAAAGTTTGTCAACGCATGCTCCCAACGTAGGTAGAAGCAATGGTAGATTGTGAAGTTTGACTCATAGTGGCTTTGGCAGGTACGAGGTACCAAAGGTTAATTAATTGAAACAAAAACTTCGTTATTTTGTAAAAGCTGAATTTTATATAATATGTTACTTGGGTACCTATTAGAAGATATTATCCTCAGTCACGCAGACAGTTTTGATAGTTCCAACCCCTTGGCCGACAATCATTTTGGGGTGACCCAATGGTCCGACCATGTACAATATTTTTGTTATTTAACCAGATATGACAAAAAGTCTTATATTAGAGTTGTAGGTTTTTTAAATGGGCATGTACTCAAAATATTTTGATGTATACAGAGTGTTCCAAAAACTTTTCTTTTAAATTAACCTTAAAGAAATAACTTTTTTCTTGGACACTCTGTATACATCAAAATATTTTAGGACATTCCCATTCGGAATCCCTACAAATCTCATATAACAGTTTTTGTTCTATCTTGTCAAATAACAGAAATATTGGTCTTTATCGGACTATTGGACCACCCCAAAATATTTGTCTGTCAATGGGTTAGAAGTGTCAAAACTGTCTGGCGACTAAGGAAATATCTTCTAATAGGTACCCAAGTAAGATAATGTAAAATTTAGCTTTTACAAAATGACAAAACCTAAGTTTTAATTTATTGACCTTGGACTGGTACCTGCCAAAGCCACTATGACTCAAACTTCATAGTCTACCATCGCTTCTACCTGTGTTGAGAGCATGTGCTGACAAACTTTCAGCTTTTACAAAATGACGAAGGTCTGCCGCTCACGGGCTCTTGGACTATATTGTTATTGTTATCAGTATACATTTAGTCAATTTTGTTTGACTTTTAACCTCAAATTCGGCTATATTTCCCCCTCCTTGTGTTTTCATCCTGTTACACAGTGGTTAGACATCTCCCGACGCCGCTAACACACTGCTGTGAGTTGCTGTAAGACTGACGTCATTGATTTGTCAAAAAATGAAAGTGCTTACAGCTGCTGTAAACAGCTAACAAAGAAAATATCCCTTAAATAATCGTTAAGATACATAAGTTTTTTTAAATAAATAATTATCGATTTGCCTGGTAGTCCCATCTTTTAGCAACATATTTTAACCATGAAAGATGGTGCCCAGTTTTCTTTTATATTGAAAATACTGATTTTCTATGCGGCCGGATATTCCTGCAATGCACAGCTATTTTTAGCAGTATTATGACTATACGCTTCTAGATGGCGGCAGTAGTTACAGTGTTGAGCTCGGGGTCTAAAATATGCTTATTTTCTATACTCTGTTTAACAAATGTAGTTTAAAACATATTACGGGGTATTTTGTAAATTTAAAAATAAAATTAAAAAATTGAATTGGGAGGTTTTGTAACTTAAAACCAATAATATTTTGAAAATAAATATATACGGGGTGTTTTCTATAGGTGGGTAAAAAATTAAAGGGCTTGTTTTGTATGCTAATTCTATAGAAAAAATGTACACAAATCTATAAGATTTAACTTATAGTACCCCTATTAATTTAATGTAAAAAACTTTAAAAAATATACAAGGTTTTTTTATAAACTCAATATACTCAAAGGTAAGTAAAGTAATTTAGACCAAGAGTTTTTAAACAAAATATTATTTGGCTTTTCCCTAGAATAAAATAACAACAAATAAAAATAATAAAAGTTATAATTCTTTAAAAGAAATAAAATAATGAAATATTTATTATTAAATTACTTACCATACAAAGGTTTCAATCTATAAATAAAGGTTCATTAGCACTGGGTTAAAATTATTTTAATCCAATAAAATAAAATCTAAACAAGACGCCAGACGGGAACTGGGCCAATGGTTGCGTCTCAAAAATGTGGTAAATAGTTTACCAAAAATGTGGTAACAGTTTACCTAGAAACTTGCTAATAAACTTGTAAGAAAACTAAAAAAAAATTAAAATGAAATGTCTGATAGACATTTCAGATTTTGACATTACTTTTGAAAAAATTAACTAGTTAAAGATACACTTATTAGGTATCTTAACCCGGTAAAAAGAATAGTAAAAATGTTAAGCCATATAAAAAGATTGAAACCTTTGTATTGTAAGTAAATAAATAATAAATATTTTATTATTTCATTTCTTTAAAGTAATCATAACTTTTATTATATTGTGTAAGAGCAGAATAGTTTTTCATAATGTATGAAAGTTTTAATTTTCCCAAAATGTTAAATCAACTTTTTAATTTTATTCTGGAAAAAATGCCAAATAACAAGTTGTTTAAATTTAATCTCCCAGAAAACAAATAAAGCATAAAATACCAAGAGTTTTTATATACATTGGTATTCAATTTTTTCCTTGTCAAATTACGAATGTTAAAAATAAATATTTTATTAAATACCCATCCTGACCTAATGTCATTTACCCAATTTGGTGTTAATTTGGCAGTGTTATTTATAATATAAGGGACCCAATTCGTTTAATAACTCTTTTTTAAAGTTCAGTAGGTGTATCAAACGGCACCCGAACAAATATTTTCGACGAAAAAATTTTAAATAGTTGTTTCCAGTCCAGTTCAAAAAAAAAAATAAATAATAATAATAATAATAATATATAAATAAATAAAATTAAAAAAATGGTCTTTTATCTTACCTATGTATACCTCTTGGACTGTAATCCGTAAAAATTCTTTAAGATGCTCATTATAAAAAAAAACCATTTAAAACATATATAAAGGAGGTGATTTTAAAAAAATTTAATTGGTTGATTAGATAATTTTTTGTACCGTATTTCATAGATCAAAGTATACTTTGTGACGCATATTGTTTATACTTATTTTGTTGACTATTAATTAAAAGTTTTATTAGCCTATTAGTTTGTGTGTTGTTGTTTGGTAACCGCATAGTAATTAAAATGATTATGAAATGTGTACGCTGACCATAAAAAGTGCCAATAAATTTACAAAATAATGCATCTTATTAAAGGTGAACTTAAAAAAGTTAGGAACGATCTTTGAAATCGTTATAATTTTTGTTTTTGGAGTTTATAATAATAATTATTATAAGTCTAAATGTGCAGAACTAAGGGATAATAATATGCAATAAAAAAGCATATTATGGAAATACTGCACAGTAAAATAGAGCAAGGCATTAATACCGGTCTTATTTTGACATCTGAGCTTATGCAGATGCATGGTGGGATAAGGTCTCCTTTAATAGCATGGCTATATAGTCCAGCTGTACAGACCCCGAACTTTCCACTTTGTTCGTTCTTTTATTCCTAGAGTTTCTAGAATGTGGAATCTGCTGCCGCGAAGGTCTTTCCTTCCCCCCAAATCTTCAAGTATTTAAGTCCCGTTTCAACAAACTCCCTCTTACCTCGCCTAAGACACCCACGGTACGTTAGTATTTAGGCTTTTAACCTTTATGGATTGTCCAAAAAAACAAAAAAACAATGGGGCTACATATTTTTAAAATCGAAAATTGGAATGTGGTGATCTTTGGGCAGGCGAAATAGAACAGTGATATTGGTACTGATGCCAAATTTTACCTAAAATGCTGTAACATATATCAGCAACTGGTAAAAGATTAAATTTTAAAAGTTTATAGCTAAATTTGTAATTTATTTCTCTATATCTATTTTTGAAACTTTTTGGTAAATGCATAGTAACTATTAAATAGAAATAAATGTCTACCTATTTTATACCAAAATATGATAATAACGTGCTCAAGATAAGGAAGGCCAGTATGGGTATCTTGGAAATGGTAAAAGATACGAAGTCTGTTAAATGGAAACAAAGTTGAGATTTTATGTGCATAATAATATGCTGGTTACAAAATTTTAAAATTCCGAGTTTTTCCGAAGATATCCGGAAAAAACCGAAAAATTGGAAATTTGTTTTTTCCTGGTCTTATTTATAATCGGATTTTAAAATAAATTACACTTTTGCATTGCCACTTTTTCTGCTCTATCCAATGGTAGAGTGTTATTTAAAATACGACGTTTCGTTTTTGTAGGACCATTATAAACTTTATTTTTTAAAATACGGTCCTGATATTTTAATATTATATAGTATATTAAAATGTAAATGCCCATTTTAACACAAATTCAATGTTGTATCACACATTAGGATTTAATCTTAATACGGACCTGTATTTTTAAAAAATTTGAAAAAAATAAATTAACTCTGCATTTTAAATTATTAAATTACTTTAATAGACCAACCAGAATTTAACAATATCACACTAGGCATTACTTACTTACATTTTTAAATACGGTCCCGATATTTTAATATCGAAATATCAAAGCCAATTTTATGTCAAATTCACATTATATTTTATTCGTAATACTGCCCTGTATTTCTCATAATTTGGTAAAAATAGTAAGCACTACATTATAAACCAATACCTCAGTTTAGTAAAAGACCTAATAACTGAAAAATGCACAAAAATTAAATTATCAAATGATTTACTTACACGATAACAATTTTTATACGGAACTTGTTTTAGCTTTTTTCTAGTCAGGTATATCTAACAAAAAGCCAAACATCTTGGATAATTTTTAGTTGCAATTTATCTAAAATTAAAAAAAAGTCTCGATTAGAAATAAATAATTTAATTGATTGTAAATTTTTTTAACTTTTAACATTAACGGCATGATGGTATAATGATTAATTTGAATTTGAGCATAATTATGCAAAAGCTTTCTAAGTTGTTTTGCATTTGCGCAGATTAAGGATCTTACCATCATATCGTCAATGTTAAGTAAAAATATCTACCATCAACTTAATTATTTGTATTTAAGGCTCTTTGATATTTTTTGATATTTTATATCACTTACAACCTAACATTATGAAATGATGTTTGGCTTGTTGTTAAATTGGCCTGACTAGAAAAAGTTAAAACAAGTTCGGTATAAAAAGTGTTATTGTATAAGTAAACCATTTGAAAATTTATTATTTGTGCATTTTTAATTTATTAGGTTTTTAAATAAACTAACGTATTAGTTTAAAATGTGGTGTTTATATATTTTTACTGAATTCTAAAAAATACAGGTCCGTATTACGGTTAAACGATAATGTAAATACAAAATAAAATTGGCTTTGGAAATCTTAATATTAAAATATCAGGACCGTATTTAAAAATGTAAGTAAGTAATGCTAGAAAAGTTTTGTTTAGTTCTGCTTGGTTTATTAAAGTCAATAAATAGTTTAAAATGCAGAGTTAATTATTTTTCTCAAATTTCCAAAAATACAGGTTCGTATTAAGATTAAACCCTAATGTGTGATACATCATTAAATTTGCATTAAAATGGGCTTTAATATTTGGATATTAGAATATCAGGACCTTATTTAAAAAATAAAATTGATGATAGTACTACGAAAACGAAACGTCGTGTTTTAAATAAACCTCTACCATTGGATAGAGCAGAAAAAGTGGCAATGCAAAAGTGTAATTTATAATAAAATCCGATTATTCATAAGACCAGAAAAAAATAAAACAAATATACAATTTTCGGCTATTTCCGAATATCTCCGGAAATACTCGGAATTTTAAAACTTTATAAACAGCATATTATTAGGCACATAAAACCTAAACTTTGTTTTTATTTACCCTACTTTGTATCTCCTACCATTTCCAAGATGCCCATACTGGCTCTCCTTATTTTGGACACGTTGTATTTCTCGTTAAAAATCTTTTAATTTTAAATCAAAATAAAATACTAAACTTAAAGCAGACAATTTTTAAAAAGGCCGGCACTGAATGTGATCATTTTTTAAAATCTTTATCCGTGTTATTTTTTAATCAGCGAATATTCGGAACTTTTTAGATTGCGACTTTCGAAAGAAAAAGGTCATAAAAATCGTAAAAATTTATAAGCTCCAAGTTAAAAGGTTTTTAGCAAAATTACTAAGAGGATGGGTTTACGGGTAATTTCAGTTACGGAATTTAGGGGGTAAGATTTTGAGGTTCCTCAATTTCATTAGAGGTATAACTCAGAATCTTGCAAAATAATGGTTTTTATGTCGCTTAAAAATTCTTTTTAGCAACTTTTAAATATCTTTAGAAACCGCCAAAGCTACATTTATCAAATTTATTATCTTAGGTGTTTTGGACATGTGGAATTAAATAGTGATATCGGCACTGTTGTCAGATTTCACAGTTTTGCGCTACAGGGATTTATTTAAGTCTTTTAAATGAAATGCCTTATTTATTTGTATTGCATTAAATTGGACAGATAAGAAGTATTCTTCATTTTTAAAATTCTCCTTCTATCAGTTGTTCAGATATGATACACTAAACTTTCCACAAAAAGTAATTTAGGGCCTAAATATCTTTAAAACTCTCAAAGGCATGTTTACAAAAATTTGATATTTAGGGGTTTTAGCATGCCTAATTAATCAGTGATATCAGCATTGTTGCCAAATTTTAATAGAATTGCGATGTTACCATATCTCGGTAACTAGTAAAGATTACACTTTGAAAATTTATAATCTTACTAAAGTTGGCACGCTCTTTTTATTGCAATTAAAATAAATTGGATATTTCATTTTAAATATCAAAAATATTACATGTAGCGCAAAAATGGAAAATCTAGCAACAATGACAGTATTACTGTTTAATTCTACTGTCCCAGAAACCCTTATATACCAAAATTTGTAAACACAGATTAAGTGGTTTTAGAGATATTTAAGCGCGACTGAACTTTTACCTAAAATGTGGTGTTGTCATATCTTTTAGCAGCTAGTAAAAATAGAATTTTAAAAATATGTAGACTTATTAAATTCAGTCTACATGATTTTATGTAATAAAAATAAATGGGTCATTTCTTTAAAAAAACGAAAAAGACACGTGTAGCACAAACTCAGGGAAATCTGACAACGGTGCCGATATTACTATTCAGTTCTTTATGCCCGATACCTTCCAACTACCAGATTTGGTTAATGTAAACCCAGTATATCAGGAATGGGTTGCCTAAAAATTATGGTATGATAGATAGTCGATGGTTGTTTTCAACTTAAATCTTGAAGCAGATCTAAATAAATAAACCAAAAAAGATGTTTATTACCACTAACCTTCATAAATTATAACTAGTTTTTAATACTTACGTAAACCATAATAGTGTTACTTGTTACAAAAACTGCGGAGTGGCGACTTACCTATAACAAAAAAGGCAAATTAATATAATTTAGATATTAAATTGTTTAATATTTACAGAAAGCGGATACTTTTTACTATTTTTAAAAAGTTTTAAGAATAATTACAACACAAAAGTGTTTAAAATGCTTATCTACAGACAAATGGAACAAAAATTTTATTTTTTGAAAAAAGTAAGTCTTTATAAAAATTTTTGCTTGTAAAAAACAGGAATTACGAAGAGTTTATGTTTTTTCATAATACATTTCTCTGGACCGTTTTTAGGCGGAATGCAGCCACTTGAAAAACGTCAAAAAATTTGGATTTAAACAAAATATTATTTGGCTTTTCTCCAGAATAAAATTAAAACGTTTATTTAACATTTTATGAAAAATAAAACTTTTATACATTATGTAGAACTATTCTGCTCTGACACAATATAATAAAAGTTATTATTACTTTAAAAGAAATAAAATAATGAAATATTTAATATTAAGTTACTCTACAATACAAAGGTTTCAATCTAAAGTGTCCATCAGACATTTCATTTTTAGCTCCAAAAAAGATTTATATTAAACTTCTTTTAATTAAAAAGCCCTGTATATTAGTTTAGTTTTAGATTGTAGAAAATAAATAAAAATAATGTATTTTTTTCAGCCATAGGATTTTTGTAAAATTCTTGACAAAAATAAAAATTTTATATATTCTACCTTACTTAGGCTTGACTTTTTACATTATGCTTGATTGCAAGAATAATAACTCTACCATTACCTTTATTTTAATTTTTTACTTAACATTATACAGGATGTCCAAAAATTAACATAGTACTAAATATTAGTTTCTGAACATCCTGTATAATTTCTGGTAATAAATTTAAATGTAGATTATTGAACACATAATTGTTTAGCAATCTAACATAATTTAAAAAGTCAAGCCTAAGTATGATAGGATATATTAAATTTTGTTTTTGTCAGGAGTTTTTTTTTTAATTTAAAATATCCCTTAAACCTGTCGAGAACTTTGATATAGGGATCGCCAATAAAACTTACATTATTTTTCTTTTTTCCAATTTAAAAATAAACATATATATATATATATATATATATATATATATATATATATATATATATATATATATATATATATATATATATATATATATATATATATATATATATATATGTGGTCCATTAGAAAAAACACAAGTTTAATATGAATCTTTTTCTGAAGCATCTTGTAAAATTTCATCATTGTCGCCGCACCTGACGCTCACAACGATTTATGTACAACCCTTGGCGAGCGTAGTGCAGCGGTAACGTACCAGCTTCTCACCGCAGCGATCTGGTTTCGAATCTCGGAACTGAAGATTGACATTTAATCGCTCGTTACCTCACAGGTGGCATGACAAACCACTGTGTAGTATTCTGCCTACCCCAGGTAGTAGTTATTTAGAAAATAACGCCCGTGGTGGCACTACCGCGTTGTCTAAAAGGTACTGTGAATGCAAACATTAGCATATTTCAGTGCTTGGATAACGTTGACGGAACAGCGTGAAAAAAGGGGTTAAACATCCAATAACCCGACACTCACGGTACTCTGGTACTTAGGCACAAAGTCTTCGTGGAGTGTCAAACAGATAAAAAGCATTTTACAAGTTATAGCCTAAGAGAAAATAACTGACAAAATTTTGCACCTGGCTTACGGGCTATTACATTTTTTACCGCAATTTGGAAACACCTTATAAAAATAAACATATTATTAAATATTTAAAATAGAACTATTACCCCGTTGGAAATTCAGATCCAATGACAACGGTCCATCCTCTTCTTCTCCTTAAAACTCGTTTCTCGAACGCAGCAAAATCGTCGTTTCTTCTTCTCTGCATGTTTTATGTTTATATACCCACACTTAGAAAACTAACTTTTTACTTTGCTTAGCTTTAACTTACATTAAACGTTACTTGAATATCCTTCAAACTGAGCATGAAAAAGCCACTGCAGTTTTAACAGATATTAATTCTTTGATAATTAAGAAATCAAATTTACTTGCAAAAATCTCGTCAAAACGTTAAGTTTTTGGCACCTTATCATGAAGCAAAAGCACTTCATCGTTAAATAATTTAATATATTTTTAGTTTTGTTTACAAAAAGCCAAAATTTTGTCATAATTTATGATGTCTAGAATGTTTGAACCGTTAAAATAAATTAAATTTAATATGTAAAATAAAAATAAAAATTTTAGTCCGGAAAACCAAAAACAAAACTAATTTGGTCAAACACAGTAACTGAGTGTAAACAGTGCCAATTTTTAGCTTTACTTGTATTTAGAAAAGTAAGATAAATAAATGATATAAATCATATAAATATACAGACATAAATATACAGATTCCATCGCTTTTGCTCTGAAGAATTGTCCAGTATAGTTCCTCCACTTACGGTTCCCAACAGAGAAATTCGTGGTTCGGCGCGTATGCATCCCTATACGGTCCAACTGGACAGGCCCCGAACTTCCCACTTTGTTCGTTCTTTTATCCCTAGAGTTTCTAGATTGTGAAACCTGCTGCCCGCGGAGGTCTTTCCTTCCCCCCAAATCTTCAAGTATTTAAGTCCCGTGTCAACCAACTCCCTCTTACCTCGCTTAAGACACCCACGGTATGTTAGTATTTAGGCTTTTAGCCTTCGTGGTTTGTCCAAAGATAAGAAAAGACTCTCCATATAAATCCTACAGACTGTTTTGCTTGTAAAAAGTATAATTCACAAAGAGAAAATACTGAATTTGTATACAGTGTACTCAAAAACTTGTAAAACGTGATTTTTCTCTTATAGTTAACTACCTTTATTTTTCATTTTTAAGCAAAATATCACAAATTTGTTTAGAATAGCATTTTGAATGACTCAATTGTTGTTACAGAGGTGTTTAAAAGTTTCATGAAACTGATTTTGGAGTTATCAAAAATTATTTCGTCATAAGCCTAGTTTACACCGCGAGGACCAATTAGATCCATGGACCAAACCTAGGACTTATTTTTGTTAGTTCACTAGTGTTTACACCAACTTAGTTTATGGATCAATTTAATTCACGTTTAATCCTAGTACCAAAATGACAGCTGAGTATATGACCAGAACCTAACCTCGTTTTTTATCTTTTAAAACTGTATCGCTTTTAAATTCCATATGAAAAAGAATATGCAAACAGTTTTGGTTAAATATCAACAAAATTTTAAAAATATAAACAAACAACAAAATTATTAGGTTAAGACCGAAATTCGACGACTTTTTCATCGAAATGCGCACTGTCAAAGATCAAGGCTGTCATTTTGGTCCACTAAAAAGTCCGACGTGTTTACACCAAGGAAAATCATATTTGGTCACCCCATTTGAGAAGGAGTGAATTGAGTAGCCAATTTTAATACTCAAGTGTTTACACCGTGAATAAAGTACGCGTGACGTCATTTAGACCTCGAACTAAAATTTGGTTCTCCCGGTGTAAACTAGGCTATAGTTTGCTTTTCTTCCCAAATTCCTACACATTTTTTTAGCTGTTAACTAATGTGGTAAAGAAGTTTTCGCCAAGTTATAGAGTTGAATAAAATTTTGTATCATTATTTTTATTGAATAAAAACTCTGTTCTACTTTTTTTGGCATTTTGCCTAATAAAGGTAGTTTGCTCTTGGAGAAAAATCGTATTCATCATCAACTTTTCTCTTCGTGAATCATTTTTTTATACAAGCAATACTTTTTATAATTATATTTTTGTTTAAAATATAAAATTTTTGATCCGTTTGTGATCTTGTAAACCCCAACCGTGGATTGTCTGTATAAAAACTGCGTCCATAATCCTTGCACAAACTCAGGTAAATATATATAAAAAAATAATTTCTTTCTAACAAAACAAATTCTTAAAGCCAGCTAGTATTTATTATTTGGTTTAAAAGTTTAAGATTTTAAGGTCAATATCTGCTACATAAATATATTCAGCACTTAAACATCAACATTCCGAGGTCATTTTATGCTGTACCAATTGGTCACGCATTGGTCGCAATTTGTCATTAGATCATAGTAATTGGTCAGCATTAAAATAGAAATAAGAGAGGTTATTTTAAATTTATTAATTGCTACATAAAAATATTAAGCACCTTAATACTAAATCTGGGAGTTTATTTGACGCGATATCAATTGGTCACAACTTGTTTACGATTGGTCAATGATTTGCAGTAATTGGTCCGCGGTAAAAAAGACTCTAAGAAAATTTGTTTCAAAATCATTACTTGTACATGAAGATAGATAAAAGACATTTTAAAATTGATGAAAAAACAAAAACCCTATAATATATAGGTAATATGTTTTCTACTTTTAAAAAACAAAGTTGGATATTGTTACACTTCTTTAAAGCGCCCTGGATAAATAAAACAGGTGTCAAAAATTGTAAAATTTGACAAAAACCTTGACGTGTTTTGTCGTTTGTTTCTAAAATAATTTTATAAATAATAACCGAATACGTGCAAGGCTTTTTGGAAGCAGTATATAGGCTGTATATATTTTGTTTATGTACCCGTAAAACACTGTAAAAAATGATCTTAATGAAAAACAAAATAGAGACAACCAAAAATTATGAATTACTTTTTGTTATGTCCACGTGTTTTTCGACATGTTTTAGAGAAAATATTTTTACCGGTTAAAATATACAAGATTTGGTGAACTTTGGGATAATAACATTCAGTAATATAAAAATAAATTTGGAAATTAAAAACATAAATAAGTCAAATATTTATTGAAAGCAAATTATATTTTGGTAATAGTTCGATATAGCGGTTTTCGCTATTATAAGAGATTTTTGAAAAATTCTTTTTCAGGGCGTTTCTATAGGTCGATTATGACACAAATCTGTGTGCGCGTTTTCTAAAATCCATTTCTATAATTTATTATTAATAAAAACATATTACGGGACGGTGGAGTGAACAGGGGTGCTGGGTGGGGACGAAACAGTAGAAATCCTACATTAAACCCCCAAAAACAGTATTTCACAGTACACATCGCACTTTCTGTTTACAAAAATGTCCAAAAAATTGTTTAAAAAAATTAAAAATAAATAATAGTACAACAATCCCGCCATGGCTGTCACTGCATAAAAAGAAGAGTTTGTAATAGAACAGTAAATGTTTTGCGATGTTGCCAAATAAAGTGAGAAAGTGTCAATAGGTTAAAAAAAGGGAAGATACAGGACAAAATTCTTAGGAAAAATTAAGTTATTCCTTCTTTCTATTATAATTTGTAGAGAAAAAAGGAAAATACCTTAACATAAAAAAGGAGGGATTTCTACAAAAAATACCATTATTTCTCATGGAAATAGTGGATAATCCCCGAAATAGGCTTGGTGTTAATTCTTCATAAGAAGTTTGGCAACGCTGCTTCTATCAAGACTGTCATTTTCATAATGATAAACTTCATGTTATCAGCTGACCAAAATGAATTTTCCTTCTTTAATTAATGGCGGACGAGATATCTTATATGTGTGGAATAGTTTTTCGAAAAATTTAATACTTTTCAAAATTAATTTACATTTTTCATGTGCCCCAAATGCAGTGTATTAATGTTTTCTTGTGTTTAACGTTGGATTTATACTGTTTTGTCCCCACCCAGCACCCCTGTTCACTCCACCGTCCCGTAAATATGTTTATATTAATAATAAATTATAGAAATGGATTTTGGAAAACGCGTACACAGATTTGTGTCATAAATGACCTATACAAAAAGAATTTTTCGAAAATCTCTTATAATAGCGAAAACCGCTATATCGAACTATTACCTATTTTTTAAATAAGTAATTTGTTTTTCTGCTGCCTTAAGAATAATTAAAAACATGTTTTAAATTTTTTGGTCACCCTGTAAATTCCATGCAGATAATTAATTTTTTTAAGAACTCCTTAAACTTTACAAATAATCCCATTGTAGAAGAAAGTTTGACAGATCTTTTGCAACAAAAATTGATTTCTTTTGGACGGCACCTAATTTAACATATTTATGCAATTAAAAAAAAAAACTAAATTTAAAATTGAACTTTACCACATAACAATTTTTTAAAACCACAGTTTAAAAGTGCTTGATTAGAAGCTTTTGAAACACTAAGATTTCTTAAAACACTTAACACTGTTTATTGGGGTTTGTAATCCACTTTTTACTTTCTAATTCAAATTTTATTTATTAAGTTTAAATATGCACTAAATTTAAGAAGAAAATTCACCACTATTAATTTCTTAGTCAGCCTCACATTTTTGGCACATCTGTTGTTTACAAATTGTTACCTCTACGTAAACCGTCTCTTCAAATACACGTAAAATTGACGTTACACTTTGCTTTTACCCGCCCAAATTACAAAAACTAAAAAGATCCAAGACTCTTTCAGCACTTTAGATAAAGTGAATTAACAGCTGTATCTTAAATTTTGCGATTTGGCTCTTTTGAGGAGTGTGTTCAAAATTTATTTTATTAAAATATCTTTTTATATACGAGGGCTAGTCAAATCATAACCCTTTAAATGTTATAAAACAAATTCCTTTTTTTCGGGAAAATTATTTTTAATTTTGGCAGTATTACTATTAATTTTAAATTGCAATGTGAAAATAAAAACACTAAGAATTTGGTTCAACTGTAAGCTTTAAAAACTAATTTTTGCAAAACATGTTATCAAACAAAAAATAATTAGTTAACAAAATTTATTCCGGTTTATTTGTTTTTTATTTTAATGTCAAAAAACCCCTAAATACCAAGTTTAACTATAGAATATTTTAAAGGTATATGAAAAGTAATTTTAACTATTTTTTCATTAATATAACCCACTGTACCTTCCTTATTATAAACTTTTATGAAATAATCCCTAAATTTCGTCATAGGAAATTCGGGGAAGTATTCCATGTGGAACCCTTTATTTCATTTAAATTTTCAAGTTATTAAAAAATTTCAAAACATATAAAAACAGGATTTCTTAAAAAGATGTAAAAAAATACTACCACCCACTCCCCTTCTAATTTATGTAACACTTTATATGTGTCTCCAAATCCGACCTTCCTTAAAATATTGTTCTCATATCTGGGGCATGGCGTCCCCCACAACCCTAAGCATTCTTAATTCCATCCAAAGAAGAGCTATTCGTCCCATTAATGATCCATCACTTACAGAAAGGCTTTCCTCTCTTGCCCATCGTCGGGCTGTGGGGCATTTATCGCTTTTTTATAGGTACTTCCATGACTTCTGCTCTAAAGAATTGACAAGAATAGTTCCTCCACTCACGGTTCCCACCAGAGAAACTCGTGGTGCCGCGCTTATTTATCCCTATACGGTCCAACTAGACAGGCCCCTAACTTCCCAATTTGTTCGTTCTTTTATTCCTAGAGTTTCTAGAATGTGGAACCTGTTGCCCGCGGAGGTTTTTCCTTCTCCCCCAAATCTTTAAGTATTTAAGTCCCGTGTCAACAAACTCCCTTTTACCTCGCTTAAGACACCCACGGTACGTTAGTATTTAGGCTTTTAGCCTTCGTGGTTTGTCCAAAGATAAAAAAAAACAATTTTTAGGATTAAGTATGACAATTTACTTACTTTCGACCGAAAGTAAACTATATCGAAGATACCGAGTGTTAAAAATTTATTTTAGTTTTATTTTTTATTAATAATTTTGTTGAAATCATTCACTTTTACAATACTTAAAATTTGGCTTTTATAAAATTACTTTTTCCGTGTTTAAAAAGTGAGTACTTCTTTCCCGAGCATACATACACGTAATTTAGGGTTGATATTTAATTTTAGAATATTTTATTATACATAATTTACATTTCGTTAATATCAAAGGTCCAATCAGATATTTTTTAACTTAATAATATTTTAAATATCTACTGAACAATCACTTAGGTTTCAATTTTTAATTTAAATACTTCAAATCATAAAGTTGACAAATATTTAAAAGAAAAATTAAAAGTTTTTATATTAAGGCAAATTCTAATTGTGGTTTCAAATACAACAGGTAAAAATTAAAAATTTTACATGATTTATTTTGTAACTTTATTATACATATGTATATAATAATTTTTTAACATTTCACGGAACAAAAATCTGGTTAATATTTATGAAATTGTAACCTACACTGTCACAATGTGTAGCACTATAGGTTCCAGGTACACGTTGTAGTAAAACTCACTCCGTTTTTGTAGCAAATAATGTGCAGTAGTATTTAATAGTTTTGTAGCAGAACTTCATGTTACCTTTTTCAATACTACTATAATGTATTCAAGATTCATATTTGGTTACTGTTGTTAGCTACTATCATTTACTTACAAAACTTTAGGACTCGTTGATTTTCATAACAGAAAATTAATGACAAAATTATACTTAGAACGTCAAAAATAAACATAATAAACCAAATTTTTGCCTATACTCGTCTATAGCACACAACGCCTTTCGATTTTTTACCGTGTAGGTTTTTCTGCGACAAAAAATAATATACACGGAAAAAATTTAGATTTTAGCTCTCGGTTTGTTGTCTCTCTTCGCTTCGCTCGCAACCTCGAGCTTAAATATAAAACTTTTTTCCATGTATATAAAATAGCTCTTTAAATACTACCTAACTTTTTTTAATATCAGTTAACAAAAAATTTTGAAATCTTATTGCGGAAAAAAAAACTTATATAAAAATATATATATATTTTTGATAACGAAGTTTTTAAGTATTATTTTTTTACGTTAAAGCTACTTTTACCTTTACCTCTGTATTCCTCAAATAAAAATGTCGCATTTTCGAACGCTCTCAAAATGTATAATCAGCCACTATGAAAATAGAATTTTCATTTTCAAGATTGTCACCACGATGTATAGCGGCTAAAATAGATTGGTAAGAGTGTCTCCCCACAACGTGTTTATTGTAAACGTTTTCTAAATAAATCCGGACCGCTTGTTATTGATTGTGTTACGCATATCGTTAATAATAAGGTGCCACAGTGATAGTTCAGTCAAATTAGACATTAAAAATAACCAATATTGTACCATTAATTGTTTTTTACTCTAGGACAAATATTTGTTTTCCTACGACCACTTGTGAAAATAGCAAATAGCACACTGGTTTCATGCATAGAAAATGCGTTATATCACACTAGTGTTACAAAGTACTTTACAGCACTAGTGTTACAAAGTACTTTACAGCACTAGTGTTGCAAAGTACACTCGTGTGATATATATTATGATGTCATTCTAAAAACTGCTATTGGTTTTGCAAGTGACATATTTATTGTAGTGACAGTAAACAAAACTTTTTACTTACCTTAAACAGTAGAACCCAAATTAGCGAAAATCATCTTATTAACGTTAAGTTACTACACAGTATAAGCTTTCTTCTAATATTAAAAGAGTAATAACCAAATTTCCGAAAAAAATAAAAACATAAACAAAAATAGACATAACCACATAAAACAACTTTCACTGACTGCTCGCTCAGTGGCACAGTGTTGTCAGGTAAAGTAGATCAAATTAAAAATCTCCCTCCTATGTTTGAGCACGCACTTTATAGAGGCAGCCTTGCCGCTTGACCGTTCGACCTAAAGCGCCAGAGAAACAACTTCTATAGATCAAATTCCTTTCTCTCTGTCTTCATGTATTCAAACAACTAGTTAAATCTTTTTTAATCCCTTAATTAAACCTGCTCTATGAATCCACTTTCTTTTATCTATTGTAAATGTAATTTTTACTTAATTTTACATGTGATGTTCAGTTTCATTAACTCGTTTTACCAATTTTACCCCACCCAGCACCCTTTTCACTCCCCGGTCCCGTAAGTTTGTTTACTGATATTTTTAAAAAACGGAATATTTTGGATATGCGCCACTTACGTTTTATTTTAGAAGGGTGTCTAAAATTTGTAAGTATCAATAATTTTTAAAAAACCCTTAAAATAGCAGAAAACCGTATTAAACTATTACCTAACCAAACCATACAATTTTAATTAAGTAGAGGGCCTTTTTAAATTCCCAAATGATAAAAGTTATATAATGCTTCTATAGGTAGGTGATTTTCGATGTAAAAATATTGTCAAAACAGTATAATATAGCAGTGAGGAAAAAGTACATATCACACTAGTGTTACAAAGTAAAAGTCACCCTAGTGTTGCAAAGTTCTCAATTGTTTTTTATTTTTTTTTAAAGACAAACTTTAATTTTTTCTTTTGGTGAATAATTTGTGATCGTAGGAAAAATTGTGTACAGTACTCGTGTGAAAATGACTTTCTTACACTTGTGGGTTTGTCGCACTCGGCTAATGCCTCGTGCTACAATATTCCCACTCGTGTGAAATTAGTCATTTTCCATACTTATAATGTAATATACTATATTAAGATTATGGCACGTAAAGGGAACTAATGAAAACACAAACAAAAATTCCAGTGGTGTGCAGATTTAATTTTAAAACAATTTAATACACTGTAAATAAGGAGTACAGGGTATTAGGTTATATATTTACACTTCCTTTTTCTTTTATATTTTTCATCGTTAAAAAATAAATAATATTACTTACTTTATTGGGTTATTTTTAATGATTTCGAATCAGTACTCAGATTTTTCTAATCTCTTTAAGGAATACAGAGTACGACTGGAACTATGCCCGCAGCACAAAACTAGAATTTTTATATTTTTTTATTGTCCCCAAAATTAGAGTTACCTTGGTACTCTCTTGAAATAAGTAAGTAAGACTTCTCCAAGAGAAAAAATTAAAGGTTTTTAACAAAAAAAAACGATACGCCACTGACCGTGTAAATGTGTGTAGCATTTTTGTACTTTCTTAAGATTTAGCAAATAAAAATACAGCTGTTATGTCTCTTAATTTTTTTTGTATGGTGTTTAGTTTGGAAGAAAAAAATTAAGTCCACTTAGTTGCATATTTTTAGACAGTAGAACGAATCATTTCGAAAACTTATTCTTTTAAAAATCAGGTTATGTAATTCTTAGCGGCTATGATTTAAATATCCTAAAAACCACTAAAGCTATAATTAGAAAATTCGGTATATGGATTTTTTGGACATGTGAAATGAAAATAGAACTAGAGAACCAATAAAACAAAAAATATATATATTTTTTTAAATAATTCCATAAACAAAAATATAGGTAATTTATTGTTTGTTTTTTCTTGTTAATCATCTCACTTTTCAAGCCGAGCTTACAGTATACAGGGTGTAACATAACTTAAGGTCTAATTCTACAATAAAATATATGAAAAAAGCTTCATTTAAATATGTCCCAAACGTCTTAGTTTTTGAACAAGGTGTTAAAAATTAGAAAAAAATGTATTGTTTTTTACAATATCTTTTATACCAATTTAGATATTTTGAAAACATTTAGGGGACGTCTCGTATGTACCAGAGGACATTTTTTGGCATACAAGAAAAAATATTTTTTGCCAGTGTCCTTCAAGAGGGTTTCAGGTAAATATTTTTTAAGAAAAATGGTACACCACTGCATTTTTCCAAATTAAACATATTTTTTAAATCCCTTTTAGTTTGACACAAATTTGATCTTTTAACTTTTCTTTATTTGATGCACGGTTTTCGCGTAAATAAATAAAAACCCTTTCTCGGCACGGTCATTTCGTATGGATAATATCAAATTTTACAGTGAAATATTAGCTTCGAATATTTATTCTTTAATAAATTTGGGATTTGACAATGCCGAGAAATGATTTTTATTTATTTACGCGAAAACCGTGCATCAAATAAAAAATAGTTAAAGATCAAATTTGTGTAAACTAAATAGGGACTTTAAAAAATATTTTTGTTTTAGAAAAATTGCATTGGCGAACCATTTTTCTTAACAAATATTTACTTTAAACCCCTCATGAAAGAACACTGAAAAAAAAATTTTCTTGTATGCCAAAAATGTCATTTGGTGCATAGAGAGGCGTCAGGTCCCCTATTATTTTAATCTGTTGAAATTAGTAAAAAACACCATTTTTTAAATTTTTTAACACCCTGTAGTTCAAAAACTAAGATCGTTTAGAACATATTACATATAAAGTTTTTTTCATATTTTTAATTGTGGAATTAGCGCATAAAGTTTGTCGGATAGGTTGTGAAACCCTGTAGTATTCAGTGTGTCCCAGGATAGGTGTTACAAAAGCACAAATAGACCACAAATTTTTGGCAGATTTTAATAAAAATTTTGGGAAAACTGGTCACATAGTCAATTCGCTGCTTTAAGACAAGTATTTCAAAAACAGTTTAAGCATAATATAAAAAATTAATAACAACTCATACAATTTTGTCCTATTTTTTAGAAAATAAAGATATTTTACTCTTGGTAGCTTTTAATATTTTTAGTTATACCTTACCCTGTATATAACCAATCGGAGTAAAATTTTGTATTTATTAGTTTTGAACCATGCGACACACACCTATCCTGGGACACACTATATGCTAAAATTAGGTCATGGACTGAATATTCAAAAATTTTTATGCGACGTAGAATTTACCCAAAGGCAATTTATCTTCCCTATAACAATCAATTTAAAACGTTGACACACCAAAGCCCTTTTTGTTTGAATTTAAAAAATAATTAACTGAATTTATGTTGGTTACAGCAATTAAACAAAGTGTCATTTAAGTAGTAATTTTTTTTTTTTTTTTGAAAATCTTTTTGCAGAAATAATAACCTAATAAAATTAAATTAAAATTATTATTTTATATTAAATATTTTATTAATTTATTTATTTTAAAATGCAATCTTAACTTTTATTATATTATGTAAGGACAGAATATTTCTTCATAGTATCAGAGACAAAAATGAGACGCAGAGCAACTAAATGTAAATAAATTATCCGAGAGAGAGATAAGCTGCTGGGCCTTCCTTGTCTGTCTTCAAGGAAGGTAAACGCAGATGGCGCGTGAGTCGACTTTATCGTTTGCCCATAAATTCAAATTATATAGCTGTGCTATTTTTGCCCATAATGTTAGGTACTTGTTTTTGTTTCCAATTAATATAAAATATTGGGGTTAAGTTCAATAATTACACACACTTTACATCAAAAGAAAAATGTCATTTGTTTTGGTTTTTATAAAAGAGATTTTTCTTGCAGATAACCAACATCAATGTACCTTAAAATTTATCTTTAAGCTGAAAAGCTAACAAATTTAATATATACACTGTGTATCACTATATATATATATATATATATATATATATATATATATATATATATATCATATATATCAAAGTCCAATTAAAGGTAAAAAACCACGAAACACACAACAAATCACAGAAAATGTAAACAAACCGTCCGAACAAATCAGCCATTAAAAATATCAAACACAAATATCAAATAACATTTCGGCGTGACTGCCTGCGGCAACGTTTGTCAAGTTAAAAATATTCGATTTATGGTATATTTTCTTTCTCTTAATTAGATGCGAGCCAAAAAGGACATTAAAGTTTACATGCAGAAATTGTAAACAACTTGGCAACCAGGGCAGAGTGATGATTGCTCCATCTACGATAGCCTGCCATGATGAAAGACAAAGACATATTTATTTGAACTTGCGTTAAACCAGAAAGAGATAAATACAATGGACAAATTGTTAGGACCAGTTACTCGTCTCATTCTTGTCTCTGATAGTATATAAAATTTTAATTTTCTTAAAATGTTTAATAAACCTTTTTATTCTGAAGTATTTTAAAAGCGCAAATTCGGTACCCTTTGAAAAATAATACAAAAAAACATAAAAAGGCCGCCTGCAATCGGACTATTTTATACAAAGGGCGCCGCTATCCTTTACAGCGACGCGCCGATACACTATGGGATAGAAATCCATTATTTTGGCCAAAAAGCAACTTTGAAATTTTAATGGCTCATGCTGTGTATTTCAAAGTAGATACTTCAAACTACATGTACGCAAAATTATAAAAGGATATGACGACTTCTATTGGGGTAATAGGAAACTTGAAAATGTATTTTAAGTAAACATAAATATACAACATTTAATCTACTTAGTTTATTATTAGCCTTGTTTACTAAAAAAGTAAAAGAGTTTAAATAATAAGAGCTATTGTTGTGTTTCCGATGCAGTCGTGCGAAGTCTCGCTACTTTTGTCAAAGATTTTTTTACCTTTTCTTTATCAGTTTTTGTACTTACAATTGCCTTCCTACTTTTGCTACTTCTGAGTGTAAGGACAGATACAAGATTTTTTATAATTTACAAGGTTTTCCATTTTAAAATTTAATATGTTTTGTCCTACACTGTATATCCTAAAAGATAAAAGCATTCTGATGAAAGATATGGATTCCACAGAATCTACCCAATAAAACAGTGTTTTTATTTATTTTATACGTTAAAAAATAAAAAAGTTGGGAAGATGTATCTCTATTACGCTTCTAAGAATAATTTAAAATTATTTTTCAGATTTGGATGGTCATATTTCCGAAACTAATTGAGATAGACACATCAAATGTAGTATTTTTTAAAGCATTTTAAAAGATTTTTTTTGGTGGTGATATAATATTCAGGGTATTCCATTTAAAAAATCATACCTATTGTCGTACCCTGTATATCATATGAGATAATAATCATCGGATTACTGATTAGAATACTACCGAATTAACCAAACAAGCTGACATTTTAGTTTATTTTGTACAATAAAAATAATAATGTTAAGGGGGTGTAAATTTATAATAACATATAATAAGTTTTAGGTTTCCAAAAGCATTTGTAATAATTTATAATATTTTTCCAGTAAAAAGCACCTCATTTTAAGTTAGATTGGTAAGTTTCAGAATTTTGACCAAAAAAATTAATTTCTATCCCATAGTGCGATGACCACCTGCATCAACCGGCATATCATAAAAGAAATATAGCAAAGGCGGCCGCGAAGACAAGCATGCCGATTTATTTGCTTTTAAACTTTTTTGTGATTTTTTCTTATCAAAGAGCACCGAATTTACATTTTTAAACTATTAAAAGAATTATATAAATGTTCTTAAATATAAAAAGTTGGATTTATTTTGTAAAAAGGTGTAAGAAATTGCAGGATTTGTAATAGGATCCTTAAAGGACCCAATATAACAATCAAAGCGAGCAAAAACACAGAATTGTTAGAGCTCAAAAAGAAATCGAATGATCGTATCAATCGCAAAAGGAAAACGGACCAATTTAGGTAAATTGATTAGAGCAGGAAACAAAGACGGATCTGATACTCTTTGAAAGCTGCTCAAATGTGCATCGACCGCTGTTGGTTTCCTGAAATATGGGTAAGTTTGCATTGGCGTAACATGTAGCGCTAAAAATACTGTTAAAACAATTAGGTTTATTTGTGTAGTTTTATACTTTACATTAGTGATGTAGTTAAATTTTATTTGTTTATTGATTTAAAAATTACAAAACAAAATGACATAAGGCTGGTCGTTGTACAGATAATAAAAAAATATAGTCACGTACACATTAAAAAAAAAAAAAAGTGAAATGATAAAAAAAATTCACAGAAAACAAAAATACTTTTAACAACAAATCATAGAGCAGCATTGTTGGGTTTATAGCCTCCTCTTCAAGGTTCCGCCAAACATGCCATTGTCAAACAAACCGCTGTCCAGGGAATTCCACAGGCGGACGCCAGCCTCAAGCACGAAAAACGATCAATATCAGTCCTAAACATCGGGACTTTGATCTTAAATAAATGATCCCTCACAACTATGGTAGGAAGGTTCTGAAAACAATCCACGCAGGGGCTGCAGGGATTTCAGACCAGTGGATGCTTTGTATATTGGTAGTGTAAGGAAATATTCCCCTTTGCTTTGCACCCTTTTTCAGTTGGTGGATAAGGCCCGTCTGGTACAGATTCCAGACAGAGCAAAAATACTCCAGTGCAGGCCTAATTAAACATATATAGGCTTTAGCTCTAGCATCACGGGGGCTTTCTTTAAATTTCTTATAACAAAATTTAATACTTAATGGGCGTTTGCAATAGTCTTACTTAAATGGACATTTCAATCAAGTACGACGAAAGCCAGACACCCAAGGACTTGACAAATGGGCCTGAAGTTAGTTTGCTATTGTTAAAGTAATAATTAGATGATATCTTTTTAGAGCCAAAAGTTATTAACCGGATTTTGCTACAATTTATTTTATTTTTAGTTGCCCACTTAAAAACATGGAGCAGATCCCTCTGGAGTTCTACAGAGTCTGCACGCGTCTCAATTTTACGATAGAGGATGCAATCGTTTGCAAAAAGTTGAATTTCAGAGCACTAATCTAAAAATGTTTTTAGAAAAACGTTTCGTTTTTAGGTATCCAATATAAGATTAGAAAATCAAACTAACATTATTTTCACTATATTTGTTCTTTTTTTTTTTTTTTGCACATAACTCCCTCGTTAATTAAAGACGAAAATCGTTTATTGTATTAAAACTACGAAAAAAAAAATCAATCAAAGCGAGCACAAAAGGAATCGAATGATCGTATTAATCGCAAAAGGAAAACGAACCAATTTACGTAAATTGGATTAGAGCAGAAAACAAAGACGGATGTGAGACTCTTGAAAATTGCTCAAATTTGTGCATCGACCTGCTTTTGGTTTCCTGAAATATGGGTAAGTTTGCATTGGCATAACATGACCCACTTAAAATACTGTTAAAACAATTATGTTCATTTGTGTAGTTTAATATTCTGCATCAGAAATGTAGCTAGAATTGAGGGGCGGATGGGCAAAATCCTTTTGTGGCAACTGTATTTTTAAATAAAAATTTGGATTCTGGATAAATGATTTTTATTTTAGATGTGGTAAAAAGATTCATTACCATTTTATACAGTGCATTCCAATTAAAACGAGCCACCCTCTATATTATTTTTTATAGGTACACTTAAAAAATCCTTAATCACGTCAATTTTTATTTTTAGGGGGATTTATTTTTCTGTTAAAATTTACTTGTCTAGGATAATTCCCTTCCCACACCAACACAAACATTAAAAAGTTTAAATATAAAAAAAGGAGATCTTAAAGAGTTTTATGTTTTACCCATCTATTATTGATCTGTAATACCTTAGAAACGAAATAAGTTATGGTAGCAATAATACCTGCTATCACACCTAGGGCATTATAGGCGGGCATTATGATAATGCCCTAATGCGCTAATATGGAAATTTTATTGCTTATCCAATTTTATTTATCTCACAATAAAGATCAAGTTTATACAAAAATAATTTTTCTTTAAACAATATTAAAAATTAAACTTTATTTCCAACATAAAAATTACAACTTTGAAATGTCCCGGAAAATGTAGCTGATCCCACTATAGAATGATCGGTGTTTTTTGTGATGGTAGCAGCGGTGGTAGCACTAACGCTATTTTGTATAGAAGAACAGTCCATTAAAGAATTTTTAATAGTCGATACGGAATTAACCTCGGAATTAACTGAATTGGCAATCATTTTGGCTACTTTGTTTTTGGATAAAATACTTTCTTCTATATATCCTTTAGCTACTGAAGAGCTTTTTCATTTCCCATGTTGTTTTAGCGTTTCGAACGAAGCACCTGCCTCAACAAGTAAAGTTGACGATGTACAACGCAAACAGTGGCCGGTGTAAGCTTCTGCATTATCCAATTTAAAAATTTTGCGATCAATGTTGGGACGCTTCCTATGGTATTTTTTCCAATGGGTTGTACTGTACATCGACCCTTTCTATAGGTAAGAAAGAATCTTCGCTCTTTTATTTCAGCTGGTCTTAATGTTTTGTACTTTTTATTAAATTTAAAGCGCCTAAATCTTCTTCAATGATAGTAAAACTTTTTGAAGTTGAAGTTTTAGTTTCTGGTTCCTTTATAACCAAGACTGTTCCTCTATCTTCAATGTCATCAATAGTCATTTTGACCAACTCATCTCTGTCTTAAACCTCCAAAAACACCCATTACCAATATGACTTTGTCTACCAAGTAGATATCATCAGGAGCTTTCTTAATAAATTTTAATATTTGTTTTCCTTCCAAAACTTTAGACTTCTTCGGGACGTATCCTTTCGACTTAACTTTTAAAAAAGATATGAGACGATGGTATTGCGAAATGTTTATATTTTCATAGACCATCAACGTAGACCTTAGGTGGAGCACTTGGTCCAATGAGAGTTCGGACGGTATTTTTTCGACTAAAAATAATAAAGTTTGTTAAACATATGTATTAAAATAAAATCAATAACTTACCAGTTCCTAAAAATATGCCATTAAAACGGTTTCGGTTATTTGAAGAATTGCGTTCGCATCTTTCCAAATACCAAATATGCCATACTCCCGATCATACTGTTGCCTTGATTTAACTGGCAAAAGATTTTCGGTCGCTTTTATGGCCTTTTCTCTTATATTTTGTGGAATTTCTTCCATTTTGAGCAAATCGTTAAATAAAAAATGCCAACTGACTAACTGATAGAAACATCAAAGTCAAACTTAACATCAGTCATTATCTACTTACGTATACAGGTACAGGTGCAACTTATTTTTTATATTGCGAATAAATAATGTAATTAGTCATTGAAAAACTCTTTTGGGTAAAACATAAAGCATTGTATGCACCACGGGCATTTACTTGACTATAATGCCCATCAGGTCGAAATCTATTTAGACCTTCAGGGCATTATAGTCCTAGTAACGCCCTTGATACATAAATAGCTATTAAATTTAATCTTTAACAGACCTAAAAATCGGTTTAGTAGTTTCCTAGAAAATGTATCTATAATACCTGGTATCGTTGGCCCCTGTAACTTTGTTATTTTTTAAAATATTAATATAAAATATAGTACGTTGGTATATTACCTAAATGTGGAATATGTCATGTACGTATTTAGTTGTTTTCTCTTATTTCCGGTTTAGCCGGAAATGACCTTAGCTTTCTTATTTAAAATGGTACAGCCGGTATATTGTTATTTATTTAAATAGACAATGATATTCCGAGTATAATGACACTTCATTGGGTACTTTTTTGACATCTAACCTACAAATAATTTTAATTTTTGATTTAGCGTTTTATTATTGCGATAAAATTGAAAAGTTTTGGCTCACGCAAAAATGGTTGTAACCGTTTATTTTGCTATAACTACTTGGTCCAAAATTTAACATTTTATTACAGTTATGGCACTCTTTCTTAAAAATAAAAATCTAAAATATTTGAAGTTTAAATGTCAAAAAGTTACAAAAGAAGTGTCATTGTACTCGGAATGATGTTTTCTAATCAAATAAATAAAAATATACCGGGTGTCCCACTTTAAATAATAAATTTTAGGTCGTTTGCGGCTAAACCGGAAGTAACAGGAAACAACTGAATCTATAAAATATGCACATTTTGGTGATATATCTTCTTACCAAATTTTATTTTAAAATTTAAAAAAGTTACAGCGGCTAAAGACACCAGATATTTAGGGTTTTTTTCTCGGAAACCATTTATTCGATTTTAAAAAACTGAAGTATGGTAAAAAGACAATTTAAAATCCTTTAGGATGATCTCCTTTTCCATTTGAACTTTTGGACGTTTGTGTTGATGGGGGAGGGGATAACCCTGGCCAAGTAAAGTTTGACACAAAAATGTGTTTTCCTAAAAATAAAAATTGACGTGGGCCAGGATTTTTTTATTAGTCTACAAATAATGGAACTATAGGGGGTTGTTCGTTTTTATTGGAATGGATTGTATAGGCTGTTCCAAAATTTAGTAAAGATATTTTAAGGTAAAGTGTTTTTAGGGTAATAAGAGCTTCTACTAATTGTTTAAAAAGTTGCGGCAACTTTAATTTTAACCAAGACTGATATACGGAGGTTTTATGAGGCGCAGAGCATAAATCTAAAATTTTCATTTTTTTAAAGATTTTTATTTTTAAACGTAAAAATAAACTTACCTTTGTTATATTCATTTTATCTTTTTGCATACAATTATCCTTTTAATCAAAGGTATAAACCGTTTGTTGCATTAAAACTCCGCAAAACAACAAACAGTACTCTTTGTTTGACCTCCGGACAGTGCGGACGTGCGAAGAGGACTACAAAGTTCTTCCCGGAGTGGCGGCTAGAGGTGTCGTACAGCCGACAAATTATGTATTGCATCGATTGTTGAATTGTTTGTTTTCTTTTTGGAATTTCTGGGAGCTACGAGCTCGATTATTCAGATTTTCCGCCGACGAAGCCCTGAAAGCATAGTCCGGAAGGTGGAGAGTGGTGGATTGGACCTGAAGGGACCAAAACCAAGAAAAAAGTAGAGAGAGAGAGAAAACAACAAACATTTAGATTTTTGTGGTAGTCTTGCTTAATTAAAAAAAAACATACACATAACATTTTGATCATTATCACTGTCACCTTAAATTAGGTTTCTACATTTTTAGGATAAGGAATAAATACAATACAATAATTAAAATTTATTTTTATATCTTATAGAATTAAAATAAAAAGTTATAGGGGTACGCCACCGGCTAAGGACACTCGATATACATGAAAATTATTTCTGTAATCCATTTTATCAAAGAAATTCAATTTACTAGCGGAACAAGCCCAATAATATCAAATCAATTTAAGCCGATATAAAATAAAATAGGAAACATTTTCATAATATTCCTGCAGAAGACATCTGCTGAATAAGGATGATTTAGAAACGATCAGAATCAGTCGTAAGAAATATTCTATAGAAAATAATATTGAATATATATTTTTAGCAAAATTTGACTAGAGCAAGAATTTTTTGAAGAAAGCTTGTGATTGTGTAAGGTGTAAATAAAAAAAAATACAATACAGGATGTCCCAACTCTATTTATACACTAAATAACTTCACCTTTATACGTGATTAGGCTAAAAGCCTAAATACTAACGTACCGTGGGTGTCTTAAGCGAGGTAAGAGAGGAGTTTGTTGACACGGGACTTAAATACTTGAAGATTTGGGGGAAAGGAAAGACCTCCGCGGGCAGCAGGTTTCACAATCTAGAAACTCTAGGGATAAAAAAACGAACAAAGTGAGAAGTTCGGGGAGCCTGTCCAGTTGGACCGTATAGGGATGCATACACGCGGAACCACGAATTTCTCTGTTGGGAACCGTGAGTGGAGGAACCATACTGGACAATTCTTCAGAGCAGAGGTCATGGAAGTACCTATAAAAAACCGATAAATCCCCCACAGCTCGACGATGGTCAAGAGAGGGAAGCCTTTCTGTAAGTGAAGGATCATTAATGAGACGAATAGCTTTTCTTTGAATAGAATCAAGAATGCTTAGGTTTGTGAAGGAAGCCATGTCCCAGATATGGAAACAATATTCCATGGAAGGTCGGATTTGGGACACATATAAAGTGTATAAATTAGAAACGGAAAAATACTTTTTGGCTCGAAAGAGAAATCCAAGCTTTTTAAAGCTGCCGTGGCTAAAGATACAATGTGTTTATGCCAGTTAAGGTTACTTTCAAATATGACGCCCACAAGATTGAAGGTGTCTTTGCTCTGTAAAACTTGGCCGCTCATAAGTAGAGAATGAGTATTTGATGACTCTTTTCGCGACAAGGAACATGATTGTGTTTTGGATGCATTAAAATGGACGAGATTTTTGGCGCCCCAATCCAATATTAAATTAAGATCCTGCGAAAGAGATATCTGCATCGCTCTGCGTTTGTTTTCCAAGTCAGGTTTAGTGATGGATTTAGGAACCTGAAAACTGGAGTGAAGGGTACTATCGTCGGCGAAACCATGAATGGAATTGGTTGTGGACGAGAGAAGGTCGTTGATGTGAAGAAGAAACAATGTTGGTGCCAGAACTGAGCCCTGAGGGACTCCAGCATTTATTTGGTGAAAGCTTGAAGAATGGCCGTCCACAATAACTGATATACGTCGATCAGATAGATAACTAGAGAGCCAAGTACAGAGTTTAGTTGAAAGACCATAGGAGGGAAGTTTATTAAGAAGTGCGGCATGCCAGACCTGGTCAAAAGCTTTGGATATATCAAGAGCAACGATCTGGGACTCAGCTAGAAACTCAAGAGACTTATTCCAACAGTGTGATACGAAGGAAAGAAGATCTGCTTGTTATTATTTGAATACACTCTTTTTATTGGGAGTACCATTTAATACACGAGATGTCTTAAAAATAGAATTCCTTATGTCGCTGAGGTTTTTTAAAAGAAATACTCGGTATATTTTAAAAAATTAAATCTGTATTAAATTCTACGTCAAAAATGTATAACACATTATACGTCAATTATTGCTGGTTTTTGAGATATCCGCCGCATGTTTATTTTACTGGTTAACGACTTAAAAGTAAGGAAAATAAAATATGGTCTTAATTATTTTTAAATATTCTGTCACTATTACAGTGACAAATAATAGAATAATATGTTTCTTAGTTAGGTATCTCCCATTTGAAAAAAACTACTTAAAGATAAGTCAGCTATTTAGTTTATTTAGGAGACATATTTACTTACCTAACCTAAAAACCAGCCATAATAGAGTATTACTGTTTTTGTGCAATTAAGTAAATATGTGGCTCAAAATACCTAAATTGCTGACATACCTCTAAGTAGTTGTTAAAATGGAAGGAAATTAAATACATTTTATTATATTATCAGTTACTCTGGCAGTGAGAGAATTATTTAAAAATAATTTTATATTATTTTAAATATTTTTTTTCCTTACTTTTAACTCGTTAACAGTATAGATGGATACTGCTGCAATAATTGACGTGAAGTGTGTTATACATTTTTGATGAAATCGAAACAGAGTCAAAATAAGTTAGAAATATACAGGGTGTTTATAAAAAACCCACTAAACAATAAAAATTATACCTTTTAAGACACCTTGTATATTAACATGTTCCTGTCAATAACAAAAGTTAATTTTTGTATCTTGTACAGGGTCAATTTCGTGTATAAATAAAGCTGAGAAAAACCTATAAAAAGATGCATGAAAGTGAGCACTATGACTAAATTTCCATTTTACATTTTAAAAGGCCGAATGAAAATAAATTTATGCCATGTGGAATCGAAACAAATAAAGCTGGTTTGGAATACTGAGTCACTGTCGTATTAGCCAATATCTAGTATTTTTATTTGTTTATCAAAAATAGAAGTTCAGAATTTTAGAAAGCATGCCAAAAAGATTTTTAGTAACTTACGGGGCAATAATAAACATCTGTAGCAGAGTTGGGTCGAATACCGAAAATCGGTATTCGAACACAAACAGGAATACTGTGAAAAAAAATATTCGAATACTAAGTGTTCTGAAATAATAAAGAAAAATCTATTCAAATACTTTGTATTTAGGAATACTATGATTGGCTATTTATGAATACTGAAGACGAAACATATCGGTGTTAAAAAATGTTGAGAAGCAGGTTCATATCTTGTCTGTTAAAAATTTGGAAGAGCAAAAAAAATCTAAATTGAATTGGAATACTGACAATTTCGGTATTCGAATACTAAATCCCAGTAACCGAATACTGCTATCCACATTTCGGTATTGGAAGATTCCGGTACGCTGGTATTCGAATACTCAAAAATGTATTCGTCGAATACTAAAAAGTATTGTGATACTACCATTTAAAAATGGTATTCTGAATACAAAATCCCGAATACTGACCAAAAAGTATTCTACTGAATACCAAACACACTGATCTATGCGAATACTATTCAAATACCAGACGAATGTATTCTGAATACTATTCACAATATCGAGTACTCAAATACCACCCAACTCTGACCTGTAGTAAGCCGATATGACTTTTAAATTTTTTAATACTCGTGAATAACTGCTTTATTAAATTAAAACATTTAAAAAAATGCATACTTCACTGTTTTTTACAACTTTATAAGATTAAACATGTTAAAGAATAGGGATTTTTATTAGAAATATTTTCATATCCTAAAATGTCTGCATTTTTAGTCATAGATAACCAGATAATAACAAGACAAGTCGTTTTCTTTTTTTGAACTTTGCCAATATAGAAATATGCAGCTTTATATGTGGTCTATTTTATAATATAGGAAAGTGTCTTGCCATTTGATTTTTTTCTAGTTCAAAGTTTAATTACAATTGGTATAAGAAAAATTGTTCATTGCATTTTTATGGCTGATAAATCCAAAAGGTTTGTTTTTTAGAAAAAAAAATTATAGGTACGATTTTTATTCATTAAATTATATGTTTTTAAAATATGTCTTGCAATAAGCTTAAACGCAAACCACGTTTAAGATTTGATATGGATCTTCAAAAATACATCGAAAACTATATTCCCGTTTTGGAGCTCATTTTACTTATGGAAGAGTAAGAAAATATTTTTTGTATTAATTAGGTGCAACTATCTGCAACTTTCTATAAAATTTAATTTTCCAGGTCCAGAAAACACAAGAAAGAAATAAAAAGGTTAAAAACACTTTATTTACTGGAAATTATTAGTTTAAATGTTATTGTTTTTTAACTTAGCATTTGTTAATGTTGTTAGGTAATTGTAAGTAAATAATATAACAAGTTATTTTTAAAATAAATATTTTATTATGTTTATTAAGTGGTTTAGGAATATACGAACAAAGAGATTTTTTTTCTCGAAAACTAAGCAAGATACAAAAAATAAATAAAAAACAAAGAAAAGTTGTATTTTTATTTGTCTACTTCAAAGAAAATATAAAAATTATATTATATTATATATACTGGCGTACGTAAAACCAGTTAAACAAAAATTGAACACACTGTATCTTGAAAACTATGCAATTTCAGACCTATTTTTTAGATATACTTTATTTCATGAAATAAGCCCATGAATATGATCCTAAATTTTTATTGCCACTCTGTATATTTTTGTAAATTGGCTCTAATTTTTAATTACCCTGTATAATATTATTACAGTATTGCTTTCTGTGTGTGCAGAGCATGGTACCCTACGGAATTCTGAATTATATACAATAACAAAACTATTTTGGCGCAATAAAGCTGATACGGTTTTTGTCTTGAAATCCCCATCTCTCAACGCATCCCCACCATCCGCCCCACCTTCAAAACCCGCTGTAGCAAAATATTGTGACAATACACCAATTATTACCAAAATTAACAAACAAAACCAGATTGAACATTTGACACTCTGTATGTCCAAAATTAATCACTTTTGGACTAAGGTAAGTTAGGAAATATAATCATATTTTAGCCTCAGAAATGTTTAGAATTTTTTTCGCATCTTTTAGATACACCCTGTATTTTTGGTGTTATTGTATAAGGTTACTTTCTGACAACTTTAAACATATTTTTTAAATTTCAAAGGCTAACATTTTTTAAAGCATATGCTATACCGCGTGATGCATCGCCGGGTGGGACATAGGAAATCCCATGTAATTTTTATTGGGGTGAATTATTGGCTCCCCTAATTATTTTAGAGAAAAATTCTATTAAAGTTTATTGAAGAGCATGCAAATCTACGTACATGGTAAAAACTTTAGATTTTTCGGTTAACCCATTGTTACATTATTATCGCCTCATATTTATGAACAACAATAAAAATACCAGTTAGCGTGACATTACGTTGTCATTTTGAAATTTAGTGCTAGAGTAACAAATTTCAAGAACTTATGACATTTATAATATTTACATGCTTCAATAAATTATTAATATTATTACAATAATTAATATGTTGGAAATAAACTTAAGATTTAGGAAAATTTTCAAATATTCCTCCATTGACTGCTAGACAATAACCCAGACGTTCATAAAATTGTCTTCTTACATTGGCTAACTGGTAAATTGAAATTTTATTGCATTCTGCAGAAATAGCATTTTTTAACTCATCTAGATTAGAGTAATTTTTATCCTTGTATATCATGCTTTTTAAATGGCCCCAGAGGAAGAAGTCATTTGGCGAAATATCAGGAGACCTGGCTGGCCAATTTATGGTGTGATGTAGGCCAATAACATTTCCATTAAAAGCATTGTGTAAATATTTCCGAACAGCCAGGGTATTATGTGCCGGGCAGCCATCCATTTGGTACCAAATTTCCTGATTTTCCCTGGATACATGATTTAAAGCGAGTTAAAATTAGTTCTTCGAGTAGTTCCAAATAAAATTCTGCATTCAAATTTTGATTAAGAAAAAATGGTCCAATAATATGTTGTCCGAAAATCCCCGCCCAAACATTTACTTTCTGTGGATATTGCGTCCTCGTTTCGACAAATCTGTGTTGGTTTCTTTGCTCCAGTATCGGTAATTTTGATGATTGGGTTCATTGTTTAACGTAAATGTGCACTCATCAGTAAAACAAATATTTCTTAAAATTCCCTGTCCATGTTTGCCCTTTCCATCATGTCAAAACAAAATTCCTGCCGTCGTATTTCATCCCCATCCCTTAGCTCTTGATGTCTTTCATATTTGTATGAAATGTATTTATGCCTTTTCAAAATCCGGAGCACTGTTGATTGATCTTTTCCTATGATATCCTGAAGTTTCCTTGTACTCACCTTCCCTTCATTTTCTTCCACGTGCAATAAAATTTCCAAGTCTCTATCATCTCTTACATTTTCTTCTCTTTGATACTCCCTAGCTTCACATCTGCAGTTATTTATCACTGTGCCTTTGGTCTCAAATTTTTTGATAGTCCTATCGACTGTTGATTTTCCGGGTATCGGTCTATTCGGATACTGAGCAGCGAACATGTCTGACACCTTTTGGTAACTATTTCCTTGATAGTACCATTTAATCATCAATACTTTTTCTTCAGTAGTATAACTCATGGTTAATCTTTTCGCTCTACGATTTTTTGATAATAATAAAGCACTAAATTTCAAAATGACAACGTTATGTCACGCTAACTGGTATTTTTATTGTTGTTCATAAATATGAGGCGATAATAATGTAACAATTTTTAAAAATATATTAGCATCTAACTAGCAAACGGGTTAACCGAAAAATCTAAAGTTTTTACCATGGACGTAGATTTGCATGCTCTTCAATAAACTTCAATAGAATTATTCTCTAAAATAATTAGGGAGCCAATAATTAACCCCATTAAAAATTACATGGGATTTCCTATGTCCCGCCCGGCGATGCATCACCCGGTATATTTAAAAGCGCAAAGTATTTATTACACAAAAGTACATTTTAAATATTTTCGTTTAGAACATGATAAGATAAATGTCAATTTAGGGATAAAAACATAATTATTTTTCATCGTTAAACGCAATACATTACAACATAAATAAGTTAAATAGTTAATTTTAATTAAGGTAAGTAGGTAACTGTCTAAATGATACATTGTTTAAGGAAAACTGTCTCCAAGCAAAATTAATTGCGAAAAACATTTCGTATACAGGGTAATGCAGAACTATGGGATCAAACTTTAAAGGTGTGATTCGTTATGTTATTTTATGAAAAAAGTTCCTATAAACATATGTCCGAGTTGCTTCCTTACTGAGATATATAACTTATAAGCAGGGCCAGGTTTGGAGGTTTGGAGGCCCTGGGGCCACTGGCGTACTCAGCCATCAAGCCTAAGGGCCCAAAATAAATGGCAAACGTATTGAGGCAAATTTGCAGAATTGCTTTAAGAAAATTAATTTTCTTTAAAAAAAAATGTCATGGAGCAAAAAAAAGGTCCTCACACATATATGTGGGCTTTGTTTGGCAATCAGTTAATTGCAAATCGGTGTAGAGTGTAGGACTAAAAAGAGTAAAAAGGTGTAAATAGGTTAAAAAAATATGTCGATTGAGTCATGTAACAAAAGTCAAAAATTAAAAAAAAATTATGGCTTTATTAATAAACAAGTAAATGTAGTTTCTGCATATTGGAATTTTTTTTTATGGTTATTCGTACCAGTGGTCCAAAGACTCCTGCGACAAAAACCAGATTTTAAATAAAATGTATTTAACTTCACGGCATTAAAAGTAGTGTAGTTTATTGAAAACTAGTTTTACCGAAAATCAAATACCAAACACTTAGTCCTGAATTAAACTGACGATGCCAAACAAATTGAAGTTAAAACTAGTAATAACTTTTTCTTAAACCAAACAGGGCTATTGCCACCCTTCTTCAACAAAGCCGTTGTTGTTGGGGCCCCTGACTTGTAAAGGCCCCATCGCTGTCAAGCAAATTACCTCATTAAAAATAAAAATACAGGCTTGAAATTAAATATGCACGAAATACTCAAATATACTTTTAAAAATAAAAGAAAAAGGCAGTAGGCTTTGTAGAATATTCTATGCGCCTTTAATTTTAAGCTTGTTGTTGTACTTTTGTTAAGGTAATAAAATTTGCTTATGACTTACGGTTAAAATCGTATTTATTTATGTTTTACTATATCAAAAAATAAATGATGTAGATAACAATAACATAAATCAATAAATTTAGTGGTAATTTTCAAGTTTATGTACGAAATGTAAAAACCAGTTTTCAGTTATAAGTTTAAAGTTATGATCAATAAATATTACTATTTTTAACACGCTTTTATTAACTTGGGTTGTAACTATCTATCTGGCTGCCTATGTAACGGAATCTTTGAGCCTAATTTTAACCAACTTCCAGCTATTCGATTTCTTTGAAACTTTGCACACGTATTAAGGACCCATGACAATGCAATAATCTGCAAACAGTATCCCTTTATCTTTTTTTTAATCGCCAGGAAAAAAATTCCATTATATTATAAAAACAACACCTAGGATGCCATCTGTTGGAAAAATTTCAAACTTTGCTATTAAATGAAGAAGAAATTTTTTAGTGGATTGCAAAATGTTGGCAACGGTCCAAACATTGCCTGGATTGCCATCTGTTGGCAAAATTTGAAACTTTGCTACTTAATGAAGAAGAAATTTTTAGTGAGTTGCAATCTTTTGCAAATTTTAAAATTTGCTACCATTGTCATTTCATAGGGGGCTGGTTATTTTCTTTTTGCTGCTTAATTAAATAGTATGTTCTAATTTACTGTTATATTAAGAATTTTGTGCAATATAACGAACTAAAAATGAAAAATAATTAATAGTTTAAAAAAACTAAAAAAACACGCTTTTATATGCAACCGAACTAAAAATTAAAAAATAATTTTTCATTAAAAAAATATTTTCACTTCATAGTAAAAAGCGTGGGGTGCATTTTACTATTTTTTCATAACTTTTCCATCATAGATATTGGCAAATATAATAATTATAACATTTAATATATTAAGCACCCCACGCCTTTTACTATGAAGTAAAAATATTTTTTTAATGAAAAATTATTTTTTAATTTTTAGTTCGGTTGCATATAAAAGCGTGTTTTTTTAGTTTTTTTAAACTATTAATTATTAAATATTTAAACCTATTTGGATAGGTAATATACTGGGAAGATTTTTAGAAATGAATCATTTTAAAAGCAAAAACCTATTTTTTAAAATGTTTGTTTTGATTGTCAAAAAAATTAAAATTCTTATTATACCTTAAACAAATTCAGTTTATTTGAATGTGGTAGCCAAGGTTTTAGTAGTAATACCTAAAGAAATTCGGACTTTGTCATTATTTTTACACAACGTTTCGGACAGTCCTATCTCTATCCGTTTTTAAGTGTAAACTGTTTACATTTAATAACGGTTCAGGACTTTTTTCCTAACGGTACCTCATCCTATTTTTAAATATTTTTAAAGTTACCTGGCCCAGTCGTGGGCAGGCCAGTAGCCATTAAGCTGATATTTAAACATTTTATTTTGAAAACATACTTTAATTATACAGGGTCTTAAGCAAGCAGTGGTAAACTTATAAAAATTAATACTTTTTATTTTAAATAGAACACCCTGTATTTTCCTTTATTATTGCTCCAGGCCCAATACCAATACATTTTCTTAAGGTTGCCCTATACCTACGCCAAGTAGTTTTTTCAATAATTTTTTTATTTCCTTTTATTTCCAAGAAAATATTTATTTTAAATGGGGCACCCTGTATAGTCAAGTCACATATTCACAGTTGTGAAGTTGGTAAAGTGCATATATCTCTGTTAGTTTGACATTAAAACTTAAAGGTATAATTATTGTACGTGTCAAAGAAGATAAAATATAAACTTTATTAATATTTTTAAATGTATAAAGTTAGTAAAATGGGGATATATTTGTCAGGGATAGGATATAGGGCAGGGCCGTATATTAACTGTTTTAGGCGCCCTGGGCTAGAACTCCCGAAGCGCCTATTTTCCACCAAAAAATTTTTGAAGAGCAAAAAAAAGTAATTCCCTCCTTTTCGCGCCTATTTGCCTATTTTCTTCCAAAGCACTTTTCAACAAAAATTCCAACTCAACCTAAACTTTTTTAAAAACTCCCCTGTCTAGCGCCTATTACTCCCCTGTCTGGCGCCTATTTTTTCATCGCGCCCTAGGCTGTAGCCTAGTCAGCCTAATGGATAATACGGCCCTGATATAAGGGTGAGTTAACGTATAAAAATTATTTGGCGTTACCCAGAGACCTCAGAACATTTTTAGAATATTTTAATATTTCTTTTCAAAATTTTCTCTCTGAGTTATACTTTTTCTGTCACCTAGAGGGCAGCCTGGTCTGAGACAAGCATAACTTTTACTAATTAGTTATTTCATTCAGTTAAATTTTCCAAACTTTAGGAACATAATTAAAATTAAATGTTTTTTGTCTTAACTATTGTACTTAAATTTTTGTCCTTACTATTGTACTTAAATTTATTGCAAAATAATTACGCCTTGTAAAATTTATTTTTAAATTCAATTATCTTACAAAAAATGTATATATTTTATGTACAACCTTTTGCAACTTCGACCTTTTCAAAAAGCTTGTTTAGATCTCAAAAGTAAAATTGTGTATTCACGTTATAAATATCCACCGTAAGGCATTTTCTTTGCGTATATTTTGTTCGTTCATGAAAAGTTTAAGAGAGTTTCATTAAAAGAGAAACGTTTTTATTGTTAAACGTTGGAGCGCTTAAATGGGTAAAGAAAACAATGAGAAGAAATTTTATGTTTAGTTTGGTCAAAAAAGTTTAATTATAACTAAACAAATACAGTTTTAATTAGCTATTATATTTTAAACGTTTAAAATTTAAACTGTATAATCAGTGGCGTAGCTTGCCTTGAAGGGGCCCCGTATCACAATGACTAAGGGGGCCCAAAAAAATATGAAGACATAAAAAAAAGGTCCCCAGTTTCCCTTTAGAGGGGCACCAAAACAAAAAAAAAGGTCCTCACTTTTCAAAAACATTGTTTTTCTTAATTCAACATTGATTTTTTTGTTCCTGTCAAAAAATAGGGACCCACATTCCTAATTTACCCGACAATTTTACAGTTTTTTACCACTCATTTTTGCTAACACACATTTAGGGGCCCTTATAGCCCGGGGGCCCCGTATCATTGGTACGGCTGATACCGCGGTAGCTACGCCCCTGTGTATGATCAAAATACCTAATGAAATAATAATTTTTAATAATAGGCTACAATATAAATATACAGGGTGTTTTCTAATTGCAGTAGGAAAATTTAATGGCGTATTCCTGAGTCAATTTTATGAAAAAGGGTCATATAAACATTTGTTCGGAAATGCTTTATTTCTAGGATACAGGGTATTAAAGTTAAAAAATAAAATCAGATTTTTAATAATACCTCAAATATATATATACAATAATTTGGCTTTAAACTAATTTTAATTAGAGAGACCAGTGGCGGCGTGGGACGCATCTTAGTTATTATTATTCACAAAAAATGTACGGCTTCACTTTTTGCAAGTTTTATATTTTTTTCAAATGAATCATCTAATCATGCCTTATTCGATCTTAATAAAATCTGGCTGTGGTATTTGTTAAAATAAAAGTTAATTTGGCTTTAAACTAATTTTAATTAGTGAGACCAGTGGCGGCGTGGGACGCATCTTAGTTAATATTATTCACAAAAAAATGTACGGCTTCACTTTTTTGCAAGTTTTATATATTTTTTTAATGAATCATGTAATTATGCCTTATTCGATGTTAATAAAATCTGGCTGTGGTATTTGTTAAAATAAAAATTAATTTGGCTTTAAACTAATTTTAATTGGTGAGACCAGTGGTGGCGTGGGACGCATCTTAGTTAATATTATTCACAAAAAAATGAACGGCTTCACTTTTTTGAAAGTTTTTTTCAAATGAATCATCTAATCATGCCCTATTCGATGTTAATAAAATCTGGCTGTGGTATTTGTTAAAATAAAAATTAATTTGGCTTTAAACTAACTTTAATTAGTGACACCAGTGGCGGCGTGGGACGCATCTTAGTTATATACAGGGTGTCCCAACTTTATTTATACACGAAATAACTTTGCCCTGTACAAGATACAAAAATAACCTTAAAATAAAAAAATGTTAATTTGGCTACACTTTTATTATTGACAGTACTAGGTAATATACAAGGTGCCCCAAAAACATAATTTTTATTGTCAATAAGGTTTTTAAAATAAAACTCCTAAATATTTTAACAAATTTTGACTTTGTATTAAATTTTTTATCAAAAATTTAAAGCACACTATACGTTAATTATGACTGGTTTTTGAGATATTAGCAGTATGCTGATATATTCATTAACAATTAGAATTAGAGAAAGAAAATAATATTTTCGTTACAATTATGTTTAAATAATTCTGTCGCTGTCATAGTGACCAATAATATAATAACATGTGATTAATTACCATTTATTGTAAAAACTACTGGTAGGTAATTTATTATTAACCTAAAAACAAGCCATAATTGACGTATTACTATTTTTTTTAGTGCAATTAAGTAAATACGTGTTAAAAATAAACTAAATTGCTGAAATTGCTGACATACCTATTTGTTGTTCTTACAATAGAAGGTAATTATTTAATTGGTACACATGGTATTATAATATTTGTCACTCTGACAGTGACAGACATATTTAAAAATATTTGAAACCAAATTATTTTTTCCTTCCTTTACTTTTAATCATTAATGAGTATATCAGCATATTGCTGATATCTCAATATCCAGCAATAATTGATGTATAGTGTGTTATACATTTTTGATGTAGAATTTAATACAGAGTTAAAATTTGTTAAAATATGCAGGGTGATCCACTTAAAAAAATACTTGACAATGAAAATAATGTTTTTGAAACACCTTTTATATTAACTAGTTCTGTCAATATAAAGGGTGTATCCAAATAAACATTTTTTTAGGTTTAGTTTTGGATCTTGTACAGGGTCAAAGTTATTTCGTGTATAAATAGATTTGGGACACCCTGTATATATTTTTTCGAAGCTTGCTTATTTACCCAAAAAAAATAAAATCCGCTAAACTGCATAATCCTTGACCATACAAGAAACATTGGGGCATTTTATGTATTTAAAAATTAAGTTTTATTACTTGTTTTTAGCAATTATTTAATACCTACAACGTATACTTAATTGAATAAAGTTTATATCTGGATTACCAGATTTTACTAAAAAAAGTGTTTTAATTTTGTTTTTAATTTTTTAAAAATGTTTAACACCCTGTATCTTAAAAGCAAAAATTTAAGAACCCATGTTTATAAAAACTTTTTTAGAAAAATAATTTAGAAATAAGCCCTTAAATTTTCTTACCGCAATTAGAAAACACCCTGTATATACACTAATGTAAAAAATATTGCATATGCTTGATTTTCTTCATAAGATTCAATACAAAAATGGTTTAATGTAAAAGGCAATATCCCTTTTAATAATTAGGTTATTAAGACAATTTAAAAAGGAAAATGGTAAAGAAAGGTGAAGCTAAAACTTAGGCGTAAAAGTTGTTGTTTACTGTTAACAATACATTTTACAGGCTGATTAAAAGTTTTTGAAAAAATGAATAATTTTTAATAATATCCTTGTATGATGTGCTGTTAAAAGAAAAAAATTAAATTTTTAATAATAAAACATCAGAAATAAGTAAGGGTATAATTTAGCACATTACACAGGGCGATTTAAATTATTTATTTTAGCCAAAAACTTTTAATCACCCAGTAGTATAATTATATATAGTAAAGTATAATAGTTTTGTTAACGCTAAATAACAACGGTTACGTCAAAGTTATAGCATCACCTTTTTTACATTTTTTAAATTGTCTTAGTAACCTAAGTATTTTTGTTTTTTTCGCCCTTTCGGGGTCATCCCACCCAGGTCCGACGATCGCCCTCCTAGGTGGTGCACTGCAGCCTAAAGGCTTATTGTACCTTGACCCCTACTCCTTCCCATTCACACACCATTCATTCCATAACTTGGATGATTGCTGCTCGGTCCGTTCGTTCACCCCCGAGCAGAACACCGCGTGCCGTTGCCAAAAACCTACAACGCCTGTCACCCATCCAAGTTATGGGCGCGCACTTCACTGCTTAACTCCGGTTATCGACTGCCGATACAACCGGAGCAGCCACAAGCGCGCCTAACCTAAGTATTAAAAAAGATATGGTCATTTAAATTAAATCATTTTTGTTTTGAAGCTTATGAAGAAAATCGATCATATGCGATAATTCTGTCGGGGTGTGTATTAAAAAACAACTTTATAAAAAATTAATTTGAAAGTAATAAAACTTACTAAGAAGTTAACAAATAATTTAAAAAAGTCGGGAAATAACAAATGGTATTTTAGTAAAAAAGCTTGTGTTTATTTTATTTTTAACATTGAGTAGTTGGTTTTGTCAAATATGTATAGTAGATATTAGGACAGAGTAATCCAGTATTATTATTGACATTAAAACTTACTTAAAATTTTTCTTTCTTTTCTGAAGCGATAAGTACCCTAATAAGTTTATTCGAATAAAAAAGTTTTTGCTTTTAACTTTTTAACAGTAGAAAAAAAATCCGAAAAGAATATTTTTGGAAAAAGTTATACGTATCATATGCAATATAATTTTAATAAACTTGTAATTGCCATAAAAACGTAGCAAAATGAAAGTTTCGAAGGAAAACTTTTGACAAAAAAAAGATGCTTTTTTGCTGATGTGTCTTATGATCGTGCTTTTACTACGTGACAATATTTTATAAATGAGCAAAAACTTTCCGCTAATGTTATAAGAGATTTATTAAAGCTTTTTTTATAAAAAAAAGCTTTTTCTATAATATTAACAAGAGTATAAAATATTTTACACATCGTCGTTAGGTGGTGTAAAAAATAGAGCTTGTCGTGAATTGCATATTTTTGACATTTAAACAGCCGGAAGTTATAAATGTGAGGTTATGAAATCTTTATGTTTTGGATACTGGACAAATTTATAATGATTATCATACAAAGCCTTATTTTCAAAAGTTTTCAAATAATATAGTGACACTATTTTTTAAATGTTAAAGTAAAAATAAAAACCTGAATAAGGCTAATAAGTTTTACACATTTTTCACTTTTTCGAGAAATAGACCTATTAAGTCCCCAAGCAGCAAGCTGACGTCATTATGACGTCATTTTTAAGTCATTTTTGGTCATGAGACCAAAATTCTGACGTCTTTTCGACGTCATTTTTTCTTCATACTAGCTCATAAAAATATAATGACGCCATGTTTAGAAAACCCGCCAGAAAAATTTTGTGACATTGTATGATTCGTGTCAAAATCCAACCGAAATATCATATGACAGAAAAATAAGAATAATAATTTTACAAAATTGAAATATGAAAAAATTCTACCGATAGATGGCGTAATGGATAATAAACTACTACGATATTCAACATCTTCGCTTTTTATCGCCTAAACCGTACCGATTAGACCAAAATAGTTCGAGACCGGTCTGCGGTTGGTGATCTCAATTAGCTTTGATAGAAATATCTTTAGCTAGTGTAAAAACCTGCATTTCCAGGTTCTGCAGTGTCCCGTGAGATGCAACCTTGGAGTGCAAGGAAATTGCAAGCAGTTAGGAGTTTTGTCCTATATCAATTTTCAAGTAAAATATCGTATCAATTTAGCTTAAAAAAAAGTATATGCGTCAATTTTTCGTCATCTTAAAGACGTCATTATGACGTCATTAACGGGACGTCTTTTGTTTGTGACTTAGGGAGGTCAATTTAACGTCATTTTGTCGTCATATTATGACGTCTTTCCTGACCAAATGTGACCAAGAATGACTAAAAAGAGACGTCAATTAGACGTCAGCTTGCTGCTTTGGTGTGAAAGGGATTACATAAGATGACAAAGTTTTTGTTAATTTGCATTAAGTAGCTGGTAAATACTTTATTTCCCATTCTGATTTGGTCCCATTTTAGGTATTTTAACCCTTACACTAAATTGGACTAGGGTTAACCTCGCTCATTTATCACAGCGGGTACAATACTCTAAAGAGTTTTTGTTATGGAATGCTATATATGTAACGGTAAATCTACACTGGCAGGATAAATTATAGTTTCCTAAATGACAGTTTAAATGAAACAGGGTGGAGTAAATCACTAATTAGCTTTGTAAACAATACCGAATATAGCGGAGGAATAAAAGGTTTTTTGATTTATGGCTAAATTCAGTTTTAAAAATGTCTTTTCTTTAAAAATCAAAATAGAAAAACATTGTTCACATCAATTTTTGGACAATAAAAAGGCTTTTTTCTGTTCTTGTCGGACTTTTTTGTCGGACAAGCTTACCACCATGTTTTATTTGTAATTTTTAAACATTGAGTCAAAAATCCTAAGGGTTCAGTAATGGCATGGGATCAGTTCACGTCTGACAGCCTCGTAAAGAACTTATTTTATGATTAAATTAATATAAAATAATTTCGCCGTGAACCTACATTTGGGAGTTGCAACCTTTTCTGTAAGTTTTAATTTTTATATAACTTAATTAAAAAATATACCTATATATATATATATATATATATATATATATATATATATATATATATATATATATATATATATATCTATATATATATATATATATATATATATATATATATATATATATATATATATATATATATATTTAAATTTTTTCTTGTTTTTCTTGGACTTTAGGATTATATATTTTATGTTTTACTTTTCTTGGGGTTTAAGTCCTTTTAAAAATACTTTTCTTTTCTTATTTTGTTGCATTTATTGACGTTTCGGTACTATTTGACCTTCATCAGAAATAAAAATACAGTTTTTCACTAAGCGCTAAAAAATATGACAGTAATAAATATCTAAATCTAGAAGCTAACAACTAATGTTTTACCTTAAACAAAGCAGTTCCCGAAAAATTTGTTTAAGGTAAAACATTAGTTGTTAGCTTCTAGATTTAGATATTTATTACTGTCATATTTTTAGCGCTTAGTGAAAACTGTATTTCTATTTCTGATGAAGGTCAAATAGTACCGAAACGTCAATAAATGCAACAAAAATAAGAAAAGAAAAGTATTTTTAAAAGGACTTAAACCCCAAGAAAAGTAAAAACATAAATATATATATATATATATATATATATATATATATATATATATATATATATATATATATAAATATATATACATATATATATATATATATATATATATATATATAGGTATATTTTTTAATTAAGTTATATAAAAAATTAAAACTTACAGAAAAGGTTGCAACTCCCAAATGTAGGTTCACGGCGAAATTATTTTATATTAATTTAATCATATATATATATATATATAAATATATATATATATATATATATATATTATATTATTGTAACAACAAAATAGTTCTTTATGGTATACAAAAAAAAATAAACAGTTTAGGTTTATTAAAATATTTACCAAATATCTTTATGCTGGAGAAAAGCCAAATAATATTTTGTTTTGCCCTAATATTATTAAGGTAAAATCTAGAAAACCTTTTTAAAATACATTGTGCTGATATTCAAATAGTATTCGAATACATTGGTATGATTGGTATTCGGTATCCCAATGAATATTTTTCTGGTCAGTACTCAAAAATTTAGACTGAAAATACCGTTTTTGAGTTATAGTAAACGAATACAGGTTTTAAGTATTTGAATACTGGGATTAAGAGTATTCGAATTAGGGAGTTCAAGTATTCGAATACCGAATTGTGAACAACAGGATTTAATTACCGGGATTAAAAGTAGTTAGGATTTGAATTTAGTTTCGTAACAAAAAAAGTATAGATGGGAACACATTTAATTCATTCTGAAAGTAATACCCCAAAGTACACAAAAATATAAAATAAATACACTCTTAATGATGATGACAATGGTTTATTGCAGCAAAAAATATTCAACCCGACGAGTTTCTAGTTCCACGCCACGTGCCACCGGTTTTATGGCAAGACAAAGGCGAAATAAGAGGATGTTTTTAAGTACGTGACACGTGTTTTGGCAGTGTTGTTTTATTTATATAAAAATATCATATCAGGCTCTGTCAGCGCTATGTGCCTTCGAAAAAGTTTGTTTACTTCATACATATAATTTTTTGTGTACTTGGCGGTATTGCTTTCAGAATGAAAAAAATGTGGACCTATCTATAGCAACAAAGAAATTTCGCAATTTATTGGGTGAAAACCTGACTAATAAATGTAGGCATGCTGTTTAAGGTAACGTAAATTTTGTAAAGGAACATAAGGTGGTGTTCTTATCTTAATAAGGACCTTCTTTATCTTAAATATTTAAAATACCTAATCCTGGTATTCAAATCCAGCGGTAGTCGAATACTTTTTAAAATACGGTATTCAGGATTCATATTTGAATCTGGGATTTCAGTATTCGACTTAGCTTTGCCATCTACAGTCCTTTATGATGGTAAGTATTTTAGAATGCGTCGATTCGTTTAGGGTGCTACTAACATAAATATTCGTATTTAAGTATGAAAATAAATTAATAAATCGTTCTTTTAGGCACCAACATACACAGAACACAGAAAAAATTATTATTTCCCAAGCTTTTACAGACATCGGGACATTACATTAATTTTATCAATATATCAAAATTAAAAAAAAAGTTTGATTTTGTAAAACGTTTTAAGAGTTTAGTCCAGAAGTTTGCTAAAACTAATTTTAAAACCCCTTTTTCTCATTAGACAGGCTCTATTATTGGCCTAATCTAAACTTATTGCACCCTAAAAGAATAAAAAGTAGCTTCTTATAAAAACCAGAAGAAAAACTTTTAGAAACCAAATTAAATAAACCAATTTAAGTTTATTTAATTGCTCTCTAAAGAGCGAAAAGGGTAATAAAAGAGCTGTTTCTTAGACTTTCAGAATAAAAACAAAAATTAGTTTACAAAAAACTTTGATTATTTAACTAAACATTTTTAAAGTAAGACCACCAAAAATATGAAAGACGTGAGCCAAGTTCAATACTAAAATTATGCTTGGCTGTGGGCTTCACCTACAAAAAGACTGAAGATCTAAATAGGTCCAAGATTTGTATAAAAATTTAAACATTTATGAGATCTCATCGTAGGTTAGATTTAACTCTTTATTTTTTTACATTAGTCATTTTATTAAGTTATTGACTTATTAAAATATTCTTTTAATGCTGATAAAAACTCTTTTTCATATGAGGACCCCTTCTTTTCCCTTTTTTTACCTTTTTTTATTTTTATATTTGTTCCTAGGCTTACACAAAATTACCAAGCTAGGTTTAAAATTTCATTTTTCTAGGTTATCTGAAAGTGGGTTGGGTTTTTGAGCAATATGTCAGTCAGTGAGTCAGTTAGTCATTGGAAAATTAATGAATTTTGGACCTTCATATCTTTATAACCGTTAAAGCTTAGCTTCAAGAAATTAGAGCTTTTAGTTGTTCTTATGGTTAGTTCTGGTTAGTTTCTTGTGTTTTACGTTAGATAGGTTTTGAGTTATGAAGGAGCCAAAAGTGGCACCAAGTGGTTTGTGTAATATTACAAGCGGCGCTGTAGTCAGTTCCTTTGCTTGAATAATAAGAAAAGGCAGCCTATCTAAAAAGATAAAAAAAAAACAAGGAAATAAATAAATTATTAAATTTAATAATTTCTTTTTCAACACCATAAGGACCATTCTAACTTCAAAAACTCCCTGAGGTGAATTGAGATTTTTCAAAAGTATATATTTTAAACTTTAATAAATGTTTGACAACTTCCTCAGATTTTAAGTTGAAAAACTTTGTATGAAAGTTGGTCCTTGTAACGGGATAAAACTTTACGTGTAAAGAAAAACCAAAGACACAAAGTTTTTAACAGTATTGCCAAAAATAAAAGTTTAAAGTAAAAGTAATACCACCTTGTTGCTTGTGTTTGTTTACAAAAATTAAAAATGGAAATTGACTACGAGAAATTTAATAACGAATTTTGCATAACTTTTCTTCTTATAATTTACAGTTCCTTAATATAAAATATTTTTAATAGCTTAATCCTTTATTAATTAAAAACAAAGGTAAGGTGCTACTTATTTATTTAAATTATTCAAATATGTACAACTTTGAGTTGCTGTAAGGCAAAGTACAATTTTCTTTAATTTTTTTTTCATCTTGGCAAATTAATGGCTTAAATAAAAATGTGTTCTACAGTAACATACCCAATAATGCAGTAAAATTTGCTATGTTAATTTGATTAAAAACAACCATTTTTTTTCGCCCTTTCGGGGTCATCCCACCCAGGTCCGACGACCGTCCCCTTAGATGGTGCACTGCAGCCTGAAGGCTTGTACCTTGACCCCTACTCCTTCCCATTCACACACCATTCATTCCATAACTTGGATGGTTGCGGCTCGGTCCGTTCGTTTTACCCCCGAGCAGAACACCGCGTGCCGTTGCCTAAAACCGACAACGCCGGTCACCCATCCAGGTTATGGGCGCGCACTTCACTGCTTAACTCCGGAGATCGATGCTGCCGATACAACCGAAGCAGCCACAAGCGCGCCTAAAACAACCATATTGCTTGTACTAATTTTTCCAATCATAATTGAATAGTATGTGATTTACAATTTTTATTAGTCCAAGAGCCCGTAAGCGAGAGACCTTCGTTATTTTGTAAAAGGTGACAGTTTGTCAGTACATGCTCTGAACATAGGTAAAAGCGATGGTAAGCTAAAAAGTTTGAGTCATAGTGGCTCTGGTATGTACCAGGTACTAAAAGTTAAGTAATTTAAACTTAACTTTGTTATGTCTCTAAAGGCTAAATTTTATATGGTACTTGAGTACCTATTAGAAGATATTAAATAATTGCCAGACATTTTTGACAGTTTCCAACCTCTTGGCAGACAATCGTTTTAGAGTGGCTCAATGATCCGAGGAAGTACAATATATCTGTATAAGAGTTGTAGGGTTTCTAAATAGGTAAGTCCTAAAAATATTTAGATACATTTAAAGTGTCTCTATACTCACGCAAAACAGGTGTAGCTAACACTTGAATTTTCGACGAATATTATTGTATTTGAAAAAAATAATATAATATAAGCTACCATAAAAGTGTTTTAAAGGAAAACTTATTTAAAGTGAAAAATGTGGACGTTTAAAGACTAATTTCATTAAAAATGTTTTTTATTTATTTACATAGAACCACTACATGCGTCTTAATGTTGCATCCACCATAATGGAATGATCCAGATGCTACTGAAAAGGATGTATTGTTAAATTATATCTTAAAAAAAATAACCTTATAAAGATATATTTTATTGCAGGGAAAAATAGTTGTAATTTTAAAGTGTTCACCTTAAGATAAGTGCTGCAGATTTGACTAACTACTTAAAAGAATACTTAGAGCAAGCTTAAAATTGGATGACATCAATAATAAACAACAAAACTTTATTTTTCTCATAGCAAGGCGCGCGCGACACGAGACACAAATGAGTAGTATAATGGTAACATGTAGGTTATATAACCCTAGGGTTATATAACCATAACCATGTGTTTACCAATTATGAAAATATTTCAGAAAAATAGTAGTTTTGGGGAAATAAATCATAAGCAGAATATTTTCTATTTAATAAATTTATGTTTATTACACATTACCTTACATAATTATCGTGAAAACATCCGTTTACTGCCTTTTTTGTAAGAAAACTTGACAGGTAGAAATACTTCAGAAATTGGCCAAAAATAATTTTAAAGTTGTCTAGAATATCTATGACATAACCTGCTAATTAATTTTTTTTATAAAATATAACAGGCAGGTTTAAGTATGCGGTTATATTTTACTCAAAAAAATAAATAAGCAGGTTATGTAAAATATATCTAGACGATTTTAAAAATTATTTTTGGCCAATTTCTGACGTATTTCTTACATGTTAAGTTTTTTTTTACAAAAAGAAAAAGCAATAAGCAGATGTTTTCATGATTATAATGTAGGGTAATATGTAATAAAAAGAGATTTATTAGGTAAGAAATATTCTGCTTATGATTTTAACCTCAAAACTGCTGATTTTTGAAAATATAAATTTTTTGTAACTGGTAAACGCATGGTGACGGTTTGACATGTTAGCATCATACCACTGAATGCCACTAATACAAAAGCAACGCGTGCACGCGTAGACGCGACATGCGCACGTTATGTCAGTAGCCAATTTGCGTAGTATAATTTGATTTTTTAGGTTATTAAAGTAGGCGTTGTGCTTTATCGCATCGCACGCATTTGCATGCGTCTCAATTTGCGTTTTTTCTTACTGCTATTTAAGCTTTAATAATAAAGAAACACTGCTAGGGTTGCTTATTACATTTTTCACACGTTGGTTACGATTTTTTTAGGAAGAAAGTAATATTGTACTTTGTTTAATATAACATATACAAGGTGATTAAAAATATGATTTCACAACCTAAGGTGGTAATTCTACATGGTATAATATTGGTACAGCTTCATATTTTTTTATCTTTGTGACAGCCTACGGGGGCTTATACCTACTAAGTACCAGAGTACCGTGGGTGTTGGGTTATTAGATGTTTAACCCACCTGTTTCCCTCTGGCGTCAACGTTGTCCAAGCACTGAAACAGGCTGTATTTAAATTTTAGAGCACCTTTAGATAACGCGGTAGAGTCGCCATCGAAGTTATCTTTTATTAACTACTTTATACGAGTATACGAGCGCTTTAATGCGCATTTGCCAAATTCAAATAAGAATAAAACGCATGTGTGGCACTTCTAAACCGTTTTAAAAGTCGCAATTCGAATTACCCTAACTGTTTTGACTATATATTGTAAATTTAATGCGAATTACGGCTTTAAAAACTGTTTAGAGCGTATGCAAAATGCGTCTAATTTAAATTTGTTTTTGGCTAATGCGCATTAAAGAGCTCGTAACTTGGTAATTATTCGTCATAATATATTAAGCTCCTTAAATTTTTAGGGCATTATAGAGGATAACAGCATTTCCATGACCGTTTTTAAAAAAAATGTATACAAAAAGTTTATTTTAAACCTCATTACGTAAATTACTCGATAAACTTGAAGTCTAAATTGCCGTTATAACTTTTAATGTCTTCGCGCACGGACAACTAAAAACAAATGTTCTTTTTACACCCACCCATTTAAACTTTGTAGTATCACCAAACAAAACAAAAGTATTTTAAATAAAATTACCCTATATTAAACAAAGCCATTCAAAGTAAATCGCTTTAATTATAACGAAATAGTCGAAAAACACCAGGTTATCCAAATTAAATACTTGTCATTGATAACTTTGATATTACTCAATATAAAAAAAATAAGTTAGTGAAGTAACCAGCATGTTTAACGCTATTTTTATTTTTTTATTTATTTACTATATTTCAAATTACATTCATCTATATATTAGATGTACAAACAAAACACAAAATGAAATGGCGTCAACGCTTTTTAAGACTAAAGATTAGAAAAAACTACTGACTGGTTTTAGGTTACAAAGTAAAATAGCATAGGTTTGCATGAAACACCCTTTATATCTTTTTACGATTTAAAAGATCTATTAAAAAGCTTCAGAAAAAGTTTACAAGTGATAATATCCAATTGTGAATAGTTTCGAAAGAAAAAGTAAAATAAAACACCCTGTATATCTTATACAATCAAAACAGTTATTTAAAAAGCTTTATTAAAATGCTACATTTTTTATGTCTTATTTCTTTGAAAATATGGCCATCTAATATGTTTAGCGCCGTAGATAAAATGGAGATTTTTTTATTTTCCTTTTTTTTCGATGGCATATAAAAATATATTATTTTTAAGCTAAAGAAGTGTGCAAATATTGTTTAAATCGAATTAAATCCTATATTAAACATTGATTCGAAATTTGAAACAAATATTTTGAATGTTTTAATTTTTTGATAAAAATAAAAAAATATTTAATTAACAAAAACATCAAATAATTCGAAAAATGTAGAATAATTTGAAAAACCCTATATTATAATAATTTTAAATATTTTATCATTTATATGTTTTCTGTATTAATAGTTTTTTATTTTATTATTAAATATAACAATTAATTAATTAACAATTAATATACATTTTATTTAAGCTATTAATTTAATAATACTAAAAAAATTGAACAGTTTGACATTCTTACACTTTTTTGTTTAGTAAGCATTTTTTATTCAAAATGTACATACACTAAGCCGCACAACAATTTTCGTTGGTGGTAGCATACACGGGTAGCAGAGATTCCTATTTGTAATAAAACGTTCATAAGAGTCACAAGACAAGCGCGTGATTAGCTAAATCGCTGTATCTTTTCCAATTTTGCTCTGATTTATATCAATTTTTTACACTATATTCTTAAAATGTTTGTTATTAGGAAAATGTATTTTAAAAAATGTAAAAACAAAGTTTAAAAGTCGTACTTTTTCCCCCTATTTTGTCCAAACAAACAATAATATAAATCATAAAATTTTTAGTTATTGTACAAATTATTTAAAAATAAACTGCGATACAGCAGAGAAGAAGCCACGTGGTTGGCAGTTCTGTCTAGTGTTGTGCATATTCCAAAGATTTCGATCTTCGAATATTCGTATTCGGTAGATTTTAATATTCGAAAGATCTTTCGAAACATTTTATATTTCATTGAGAAACATCTTTCAAAACATTTTATATTTTATTGCGAAAGATCTTTCGAAACATTTTATATTTTATTGCCGATAATTTTTTATGTCAAAATACCAATTAAAAGATTGTTGCTTTTACCACAATTTGAAAGGTTGCGGCATCAAATTATTTCACGTCTTAAGCCGGCTATCCATGAGAGCGATTTTCCGCTCGCGGATGATATTTTAGCGTTGTGATTGGTTAGTGCAAATTTAAAATGCTTTTCCCGCCAATCACAACGCGAGAGGAAAATCGCTCTCATGGACAGCCGGCTTTATTCCGAGTATTTTCGAGTTTTGACGCTATTTAACCGTAAATATAACAGCTGATATTCTTTGTTCGTTTGATTACTAATGGTTTGCGGCATGTTTTATGGGTTGTCTATATTAAATGCCTAGATATAAGTATCATTCATCGTTAATTCGGTATCTTTCGTATTTTTATTCGGTGTTTACCAATATGAATTCATGATTGACCGTTCATAAAATATTTTACGATGAAATACGAATATTCGGAAGAAATATTCGAAACATTTCGAATATCTTGATGTTCTGATTATAATCATTCAGAAGATCATTTGAAAGGTTCAAACACTAGTTCTGTCTCACTTTTAAATTATTCCCTTTGTTGTTGCTCCCACAATGCGCGATTAGAAAAAATAGTTTATTTTTATTTCCATGACGTCTCTGGCTTCTTTTCAGCCAAGAACAAAATGGGACAAAATAAATTTAAACCTCGGGCTGTCTTAGTTAAAGATTTTTGGAAAATCACAATAATATTTTTGTTACGAACATTTAAAAATAACAAGGTAGTTGTTTTTTTATTAAGATTGTACTTTCTGAACAAGAAACTGTCTTTTTTAAAAATAATTTAATTTTAAAAGGTAAAAGCAATGTTATAGACATTAACAATTTTATTGTAGTATCTTAAATGTTTTTTTTTTTTGTTTTTTTATTAATTGGGCTTTTATTAAAAAAGCAATACAGCTTTGGCTGATTAGTTGTTTGCTATTTTGTTTTCAATATTTCTGACATTAAATATCTTTAAAAAATCATTTATTTGATGAAAATCATAAAATGCAAATTTAAAACATTTCCCAAAAATTAGTTAATATTTTTTAAATTTTTTTATCGGTTTGTATTAAAAAATTTTGTAAATTATTAAAAGTTACATAATTTATTTTGCACTGGTCATGTGATAAATCTAGTTAAAGTTTTTAGCTGAGACAGTGTAGTTAATTTTGGTTTTAAAAACTTTTTTTTAAAGACAGAAAAAAGTTTTTAAGATATGGAAAAAGATTAATAAAACGTTTTTTGAGGAAAGAAAAATACCTGTTTTTATCGAAGTCTAAAATGAAAGTTTTTTTACGGTTTCCAAGTACATATAAATGATCTAAAAATGTTTTATTACCTGATGGAAAATGAATTGAGTAAACCTAAAAGCTTTTGCACAAACCAGTAATGGATAAGAAGTTTAACAAAAAAGGTGTGTTAATAAAGGTACATTTTCCGCCCATCACAGACACAGAAAATTTAATTTCAGAATGTGCTTTAATACCTTTGTATAGCTTAAGGTTTAAATATTTTTATTTATTATGATTTATGTATAAAATAATTGAGGAAGTCGCAAGAATTATGGACCAAAAAGGGATTATTTCGGCATTTTCGTCAATTCTTGTCCTTTTTTGTCTTTGAATAAGCCTACATGACTTTGACTTATAAGAATATCACGCCTTATAAACTTATATTTGGGTACTATTATATTCGGTTCAATATAATTGCACAGGAGTGTCAATCACGCAATCGTTTAGGCGCTACCCCTATTTTTATGAGCTTACAAAATATTTATTTATCGCAAATAAAAATGTGTGTTCTTAAACCAATATATCTTCTGCTCTGAAGAATTGTCCAGTATAATTCCTCCACTTACGATTTCCAACAGAGAAACTCGCAGTGCTGCACGTATACATTCCTATACAGTCCAAATGGACAGGCCCCGAACTTTCCACTTTGTTCGTTCTTTTATCCTTAGAGTTTCTCGAATATGGAACCATCTGCCAAGGGAGATCTTTCTATCCCCCAAATCTCCAAGTATTTAAGTCCCGTGTGAACAAACCACCTCTTATCTCTCTTAAGACACTCACGGTACGTAGCATTAAGGCTGTTAACCTTCGTGGATTGTCCAAAGATAAAAAAATCCTTCGAAAAAATCCAGCGTATTTTTATTATTATTTTGTTGTTAAAATTCTAGTAGGTAATATAGGTATACGAACCGGAGGCAGCACATGCCTACAAACTTGTGCTGCCCACTTTCCTGCCCAATTCCCTGCTTACTGCTGAAAAGAAAGCTGCATGTAAACGCGGTAATAATTTAACGAATATTTTTAAAGAAATGTTTTTTACCACGTATATTTAGAAACCTATAGCTAAAGCTATAGTATTTGCGGTCAAGATTTTTAATATTAAAATTGTATTACTAGTACCTTCAGTCATCTTAATCTTGTAAAAAGTATCCTTATTATATTTAATTTAAATGTTAAATAAGGCGGCAATAGTGACTTAAATTTTTTAAATGCTTATAATATCCACATAATTATGTATCTTTATCGTATGTATCCCAATAACTATAGAATTTTCATTAAAAATATTGTTTTTTATATTTTCCATGACGTATACTTAAATAAAATATATGTCAAATTAAGTGGCTAATGGGCAAAAATGGCCCTTACCAACTTTTTTAATTTCAGTTTGCTCTTGTAGAAATTCAAACAGTTTTTTAAGTTTTGATCGTAAGTTAATTTGCTAAAAATACAGGATAGAATCCTGGCTTATTTTAAAAGAAAAGTTTATATGAACATATGTCCTAAACCTCTTAATTTTTAATCTAAATGGTGAATTACTAATTACTTCACAATAACCTCAATATGGATATCAAATGAAAGGGCTTTGCAGAGTTTCTTTATGAGAAGAGGTTTAGACATAAGCAAGACCGGTGATAGCTTTTGTCAGGGACCTGAGGGTGTGAGAATTACGATTTTGGTTGGTGGTTCTGTTCAAAGTTAGTAGCATTATCAGCTGATGACAGAGTCGTGCCTTGTCGAAGCTTTGTTTGGTAAAAACTGTGGAAATTTGCAATTTTCATTTTGGTTGTATATTTTGCAAGGATTTCCAGTTGTTAATGATTTTGGTTAGTTTAGAGACTTCACATATTATTGGTTCGGACTCGTTTTATTTTAGAGATTTTGATAGTGTTTAGTCGAATAGTTTTCAGTCATTCGTGTTTTTATATACATATGATGCAGATGAGTGTCCGCTAATTATTGGTACACAGAAAAATCACAGATTTCTTATACGAAAATACCCATTTAGGATTTAAACAAACATACCTATATATCCAAAAGTTAATGATTAGGAAGATACGGGGTGTTAAAGGGATATAAATATTATTTATTCATGCATTTCGATAATTTCTGATATGTTTTAAACGTTTTAATAAAACTCGGTATCCAGGAGTTTTTAGATATCAGCTATTTATATCTGAGCAGTTGTAATTATAGCTAATACGATGTTATTGAAGGTACATACTTTCGGGTGCCTGAACAACTAAAACGTGGAATACCTTAAAAACGGTTGTCAAGACCGATTCTTACTAAGTATACCTTTTTTGTGCAGAAAGCATAGAGAAGCTTACTAGTTTACATACATACAGAGTAGTAACAAAAATTGGGTAGTTTTAGAGAATTATAAATAGTGTACCCATCGCCCTCTAGTCTACACACAAAAATTAATATTTGATCCGAAAAGCTTATGTTTAAAAACCCCTAGATACCGTTTTATTAAGATATTTAAAAAGGGGGAACAATTATCGAAATAAATTTACTTTCTACTTTTTACTATGACACCTTATTATTATTATAAACTTTTGGATATTAGGTATGTTTGGTTAAATCTTAATATTTTGGCATAAGGAATCTGTGGTTTTTCTGTGTACAATTCATTAGCGGACACCCTGTATACAAAGTTTTTAAAATGGTTTTTGACTTACGGAACCATGGAAAATGTTTTGCTTCGCCAGGTACCTTATCGTCCTGTCGTCGCTTTGATAATTTTTAATTTTCAACATTTAAACCACATTTATGTTTTTGTTTTAAGTTATGCCTATTAAAATAATCCAATAAATTTTGTTTACAACATACAGTTCTTTTTAGTTTTCTCCTTAATTCTACGCCACTGATCTGCCTAAAATCAAACATGGCCGAAAATGGCCCGACTTGACGTCACAGCCGCGCTAGCCAATATGGCGAATGTCGTGACCTTATCTCATCAATCGACCTTGGGGCTTTGTAGGTAGAATGAAGCTCACTATAAAAAATTTAATTCTAATGCTGCCGCCACACATTGGGCGAAGTTGTGACCGAACTATTTGTCCAAACATTAGCCAAACTCTTTGTAAGCAAGCAAGGCGAATGCAGACGAACTACCCGTCCACACAATGGTGTTTGCGAAAGTTTGTTGTAGTTGGCCCAATGTCTGGCGGCGGTATGAGATGGTTGCCGCCACAAAATGGCGAATTACATATTTTTTTCACCACTACCTCAATATGGGTATCAAAAAAAGGGCTTGATTGGTAAAATAGGGCTCACTATAAAAAAATAAAATCCAAGATGGCCGCCCCAAAAAATGGCGGATTGGATATTTTCCACAACTACCTAAATATGGGAATCTATTGAAAGGGCTTGATTAGTAGAACGGAGCCCATTCCAAAAAAACAAATTAATATAGTTCAGACAGTGTATGTACATTTACCAACTAATCTAAACAAATAACTTGTTCAACTTAGAATCGGGATCCAACCATGGGTCTCCCACCCAATGTATGAAAGAGTTAGATTTCAACAAATTTTAGAAAATAAATCATGTAATAAGTGAGGCATTGAATAAACTTAATAAAACGAGAAGTATCAACATACAAGATAAGTAAAAACTTGAAAATAAATTATGGTTAAAAAATATGATCAAAAATAATTTAGTAAATCCTAGCTCCAAGATCGTACCAATCTCCTCATCAATCTGGGGTATTGATCAGACAAATCGTAAAATCGTTGGGCGTAGCGTATCCATAGTAAATATTAAGATTGAAATTTCACGTGTCCAACGATTTTATTATTTGTCCGATCAATACACCAGATTGATGAGAGGATTGGTACGATCTGGTAGCTAGAACGTATTATTTTTTAGCCTTTAGAACATATTCTACCTATTTCTTTTTGTAAAAAAGCGTTTAACATAAAAACTTTATTTACATTTTTTGGGGATTGCGAACACTGCAATAATCAGCTTAATTTATCAAATAACACACATAAAAAAGATTAAATCGTTATTACAGCTATTATATATGAAGCTAACATCGATTATTCTGACTGTTGCATTATCCGTTTGTTCGCTTTGGGCAAAAATATATATCGCTGCAAAATGAACCGAATATTTTGTAGTTGTCTTTGTTGGGATAAAATATAGCTTCAGATGATTTTTGCACTTATATTTAGGTTACATTTTAAAACTTTTGTACGTAGGCGCGTGCTTTTTTATTACGTAAGTAGGCGCGTCGGGCTCAAATAGACCCCTCAACCATAAACATCTAATAATCACCTTTTTTTTTCTGCTAAATTATATTTTTAGTTGGGATAATTTTCCTTTAATGTATGTGAATGAAAAAGTTGTCCAGAAATGAAATAAGTCGTATTAAAACATTTAAATGTAATTTTAATTTAAGTCACTGTCATTAATTTTTTAAAAGCTGAATATGGGACGGCAATGCAAAAAAAGGCAAAAAATTGAATTCTATCATTTATGAGTACACTTTATACTTTGCCCAAGTAAAAATAAATTAATTAAAGTAAATTATATGATATCGTATTTAGAACCTTTTATTAAAATTAAATAAAAAGTATAATCTTTATCATTTCATTTATTTCTAATAGAATTTTCACATTTGGCCTGAAAAACATAAACTTCAACTAAAAAAAAACCTAATTCTTCTTGAAAAAGTAATACTTAATTATCCTAAATTTGTTCCCCGATAGTACCATATATTTGTTAAATATTTTGTTTATATTTAGTTCATATTATATGTCTCTTAAATATTTGTTGCCTATAAGAATTATTTATTCACTACTATATTTGTAATATATTTTCTCAATATCCATTAAATTTATTTAATATATTTGCAGTATAATATTTTTTTCAAACATATACAAAATATTACTTTACTTATTAATATGGAATATCCAAAATCTTATATATATATATATATGAAATAATTCATAAATATTTAAGTTATGTTCTCCAATTACAAAAATGTAAAAATGTTGATATTTTTGGGTAGGTAGTTAATAGGTATCAAACACAAAAGCTCAGTATTGCAAACGTCGGCAGAATGCTGGCATCGGTCTCCCCGAATCTTATATTTGATGGACCAGCATCATTTTACCGCTATTTATGAAAGGCGGTTTTAATATTTACGGACCAAGATCGGACCGGCATGTGAATATACACATAATCTCTTTTACGGTCAGTCATCGTCATGCCGATTTTGTTCCGATGTTGATTTACCATGTATGAACTGAACTATATAAGATTATATTTCACGCCAAGAAAACAGCGCTGTTCTGTCAAAGTGTAGTGTTAACTAATAGTGTAAAAAAACAATCTGTAATGGAGAAACTTATAAGTAAACAGTAAGTATGTCGTCAAAAGTGATTTTCTTTTAAAATTACCGGTCCTTTTTTACTTATCGGGCCTAGGTTTTCAACAACAAAACGTTGCATACAAAAAAATTTTCATATTCGTAATCTGCGCCCCAAAAACCGCCCCATACAAAATTTGAATAAAATCGGCGACAGGCCCGATAGGTAAAAAATTACCAAATTATTTCTTTTTACCCAATTACAAATTAACTTGTAATTGTTGTCACGTTGTGGACTAATTGTTTGTAAAAAGCAAATACATTAAAATAAAGTCTTTAATGCATATTTTTTTTAATTGACAAAATTAGGCCTTATTTGAAAAAAGATGCTGAACAAACTATAAGAAAAATGTTGGCTTTTCTCCTTTCCCATCAGGAGGCTTTCAAGATTATCCTCACACAAAAATCTGATGTTTTATTGGTCTTTTAGTCGAAGTCAAATAATACATTGGTTCCGACTCCCTGAACTTCCCTTAAATCAAAATACATATTGCTGTTTAACTGTAACGTTAGAAGGCGCGTGGGGGTCAACTTAACCCCTACGCGCAATAAACGTAAAATTTTTTTAATGGTGTTGTTTTTTTGTTATTATCATATACCTAACGAAGTTTTAGAAAGGTACCTAGAGATTTTTTTCTAATTTTAAACAATCTCAAAGTTATTACAAAATTGACAACGCTGGTGGTCAATTTGACCCCGCGTGCCTACTTAAGGGTAAAAAAAAACGTAGAAAATAAAGAAAATTTCCGTTAATTTTTTTAAAGAATGTATTAAATATAAAAAAATTAATTTTAGGCTTGGTCGAAATTAACATATATATTTTACTTTTAAGCTAGATCTGGCAATAGCGCACTACTTGTACTTACAGCTGGTGGTTCCAGTATTTATTTTTGGAAAAGGTACGTACCTGCAACAAAAAGAAAATATATTAATAAAATTTTTAAATAATAAATCTAGCAAATAATAAAGAAGACATCTTTGATGTTATATAGTCTGTAAACGATAGATTAAATAGACTAGACCTTTGCGTGCGCCTAGGTGAAAAATTGGCAGCTGTCACTTGCCAAAAGTGATCATTTGTCACTTGTTTGTAATCATGTTTCTTACAAGTAAGGCCCTTCGTCTATGATGGCGTTTTTATTGACCTACGGGTGTTATAAACTACTTTCGAAATTTGACCCAGGTGTTGATGAAACTTGTGGAGTTATAAAAAAATGTACTAGTAATACTTTAAACTAATAAAGTTATTAAAACATATTATACTAGTAAAACTTTAAACTCGTGGAGATATGAGAAAGCTAGTGCCTGAAATAAATATACTTTTAAATGTAAATGTAAAACTAGTGATCAGGGATCTTGGAAACCGCTGCAGCTACAAAAGTATTTTAATAGAAAAATGGAAAAATAATTTTATCCAACACTTACATATAATATCTACATAATTGATCAGATTTTGAGGATATAAAGTGTACTATAAGTCACTAGTGAGCTATAGTACATATGACTAAGTACTAATTCTTTATTACTTCCAACATTTCACAATTAAAAAAATAACATAAAACAACTAATATATTATACTACAATTTATTCGTGTTTATATTAACAGTAATTGTTATATTAGATTTATCTTGGACAACGTTACATTGTGCGGAGTGTTCTTCAGGAAGTCTTGCAGCACTAGTACTTGCCTTGGTGCGCTCTTCACCCTGTATTCGTCTTGCAATCTCAAACTTGTTAGAGATGCAATCTTCTAAATATCCTTCTGCCACGGTAGAAGACTTCCACCCGCCATGGCGTTTAAGGTTGGTGATATCGGCCGCAGCGTTGACTAGTAGTGTCGCTGAAGAACGCCGCATGCTATGACCACTATATAGGATTTCATCAGGTAGTTGCAAATAATGAGCAACTACTCTCGGAATTTTCAAAATTTTATTTATTCCCACGCATTGCCTAGTGCATTTGCCTTTTTGAAAGTTGACAAAAAATCTTTTGTGAGGCGTGTTCTCTGGCCTTCGGGACACATATTTTCTAAATAATTCAAGCACATTTACCAAAAATCCTTCTTTTAAAATTGTAAAGCTTCTCGATTTGTTCGTCGTGGTATCAGGTATCGAAACATATATGTACTGGCCTTTATCTACTATATCTTCAATACTTAAGCGAGTTAGTTCGTCACAACGGCATGCACCAGCGATTCCCAATATCAATGCAACCTATAAAAATCCGAACAGATAAATATTTAATACCAGAAACTAAAGTAAATTCATACCTTTGACATTAAGTGCTCGTCGTCAGGTGCCTCAGCCAAAAATTTTTCGATGTATTGCCTCTCCAGAATTTTTTCCCTTTTTCGGTTTGAAATTTCTTGAATTGCTCTTCAAATAAGCGACAACTTTTCCATACCTCCCTATATCCACGTTCTTATATACTTTTAAGGTCGTTTTTATCATTGAATACTTGGTTCACATTGATGAAGGAGCAACTTTTTCGATAAAAACAGAAAGTAAGCCATAATAACATCTTCATTTATAGTACCAACTCCTCGCCTTTTCCTCCATTCTTCAAAATCTTCAAATTCTTCATTGTACGTTAGTTTTGACTTCTCTGGAATTAAACTGCATGTCGCTACCGCAGCTTCTTCCAAAATTTCCGCAGGAACTTCACAATTTTCCATTTCGCAAAGCATTTTTATGTTTGTCTACAAAGTTGTTTACTAAACAAACCCGTAGTTACCAACAAAATGCATTACAACCAAACAAGCTTGCTTTCCAAAAATACAAAATTTTGTTGCTGGTGTTGACAATGACAAGTAACAAATAATGGATGACGTTTTCAAATTATTTTCGATATTAAAAACGATTTATACGAAAGTGTTGGATAAAATTTTGTATTAGACACGTGAGTTATTACATATAAGTCACTTAAGAAAATTACCTCTTAAACTTTTCTTGCGTGACTTATATGTAATATAACTCACTTATCTAATAAATAACTATTAGTTTTTAGAGTCTAGTTTATACCACTTTTTATTTTGTCCAAAAAATCATGGCTAGCTTAATAAAATGTATTTTCTTCGTAGCTCACTTAATTTTCGGAGAAAAAAGTGTAAATAAACAAACTTGTAGATAATTGTCCTCTTAATGGAAATCTACAATCCAATATGTAATGTAGTGGTTGATTTATGAGCTACGACGTAAACTTGGGGCGATTTCGGCCCGTTTTAGTACTTGGCAGGTAATATTGATGTATGTTTCAGGTCACAATCATGACGTTTGTGTATGGTAGCATCCAAATTCGTTTGGTACATTTTTGGTAGGTTAATGGAAAAAATCTTACCCAACAGTTTATTGCTTTTTATGAAATTATTTATTTAGCAGCAATATTTAAATTAAAATATTTTCAAATAATAATATTGGGGTAGCATTTGACAAACCAAAAAGGATACCAAAGTTAGCGTGACTTTACTATTTTGACTTTCAATATTGGTTGGTAGGCATTTAACCAACCAAACTGGGTTGGTACCCCAACAGGCCAAAATTGCCTTTGTATTTTTAATGGAAACCATAATTGATTATGACATTTTTAACCCTATAAGGCCTTTTTATACGCTTTTTAAGGATGTAGACTGGGACATGCTTAAAAAAAAAAACTTTGTTTTGGACATACTCATTATTTAGTTTGTTTTTGTGTTATTTAGCTCTAAACAATTAAAACAGTTTTAGAAACAATCTCTTTTTTTTATCTCGTCCAGTACGATGTACGATAAATATTTTAAATCTAATGATTTACCAAAACATTTTAAAACTTTTTACCGATTGGAAACAGTACTTTTAGGAATAAAAAAATATTTTAGTTTTTAATTTAAAGTTTTTAAAAGCGTTTAACGAGTAGATTATTAGTATTTTAAATGTGCTTATCTTTAAAATACAAACAAAATTACTTAATAAAACTAACAAGTAGGACTAAATTTAACTACTAAATTTGGTACAATAATACTTGAAATAGTGCTTTTAATTAAAGTATAAAAAAGTATTACCATTCAAAGACTATCTAAAATTCCACTTTTATTGCTATATTTTTTAAAACCAAGACACATCTCTATACGTTATAATCATAAATAATTATTTTAAAGCCGATTCCAGACTTGCAACAATTCCCCAAACATCCGTCCGAACTAACCAACCCAGGGTTGCCACAATGATTTTTATAAAAGTACACTAGATTTCAGAAAAAAAAACTAGAATGTACTAGATTTGACAAATAAGCTAAAGCTAAAAAATAGTTTCAACGGGAGGGGAGTGAGTAAAATAAAAGTCAAAATAAAACGTAAAAATTATAATAAGAACTCATTAATCTTTACGTCAAGCAACTCATCATTCGAATCATCTGACAATATTAATGATGAATTTTAACAATTCTTTGTCAGGCTCCCAATAAATTCATTATTTTCTCCCAAAATTCTTTAAATTCTAGGTTTCGCAAATCCCCTTTCTCTTCAATATCAGCCAATTGAACCCATTCAATAATAATATTAATAAAGGATAGACTTATGCGACATCTCTATTTATCCATTTGTTGTCTTATCAATCGACGAGTTGCACGCAGTATATTCTTATAATATGTGTGTCGCAGGATGTGTTACAGACAAATGGACAAAAAGTTTTGGAATTTTAAATGTCCTTTAGAGAAAACTGGTCGCATGATCCAAAACTAATAAGTACAATGTTTACTATTATTGATAATATACAGGGCGAGTTATAACTAAAAATATGAAAAATGACCAAGAGTAAAGTACCTTTATTTTTTAAAAATAGGACAAAATTGTATAAGTAAATGTTGTGAAGAATTAAATTTTATGTCAGAAATTTAAAGTTATGCAATTAAAGTCAAAAAATTATATTTGTCAATTTTTACATTATGCATTAACAGTTTTTAAATACTTGGCTTAAGGCAGCAAATTTTTAAAAAATATTTAAAATTAATATATTTTCTTTTAAATGTTGCTCTCTCTTGCCCATTATTTACGTTGTAACGCACAATGTAAAAAATTGACAATTTTATTTTTTACCTCTCATGTTTTAACTTCAAATTTTGACATAAAATTTTATTCTTCACAACATTTACTTATACAATTTTGTTTTATTTTAAAAATAAAAGTAGTGAAATCCTGGACATTTTTCATATTATTAGTTATAACTTGCCCTGTATAAGAGCAATTGAAGTAAAATTTTGTATTTATTAGTTTTGGACCATGCGACCACTTTCCCAAAAACTTATTTTAAAATTAAGAAACTTTTGGTCCATTTGTCCTCTTGTAACACCTATTCTGGGACACACTGTATGTATGTGTGTAATATTGTAAAAATAGGAGAATAATTTTAAAAACGTGCTAGATTTTGATCAGTACGTACTAGACCACTAGATCCTAGTGAAAAGTACTAGATCTAGTACAAATGTACTAGGTGTGGTAACACTGAACCAACCTGTTTGCGCGCTCCTTTGACGTCAAAAAACCGACATGCTTTGAATCCCAGGCGAATTTTTCGCCAGGCCCTTGAAACAACGCGAATTCCGTCCACGTCCGCGCTATGTGGCGGGTTATGCGGCGTTGAGTAGCACGGTGATTGTTGCAAGTGTGGACGCGGATTAACGTGAGTCTTACAAGCAAATAAGAGTTATAATATTTATAAGAAAGGCTGTCAAAAAAGAAAAGAAAGTCTTAACAAAACAAGTTTACTTGTTTCGCGGCCTAGAAAAACACACAAATTTAAAAATTAATATGTTCCAAACTAGGTTATTTTTCTAGTAAAAGTATATCTTGGTGTACATCGTTAAAAAGCTTATAAATAGGCCTTTTAAAAATGTCATAGCCAACTATGGTTATTATTTAAAAAAATGCAAGTTTATGTCATAGCTCAAAAACGGACAATTACATTAAATATCGGATTTCGAATATGAAGATAATTATCTATAAGTTTTTGATTTAAGTACACTTATTTTCTATTTTAAATATTTACTGAGTTACAGAAAAAAAGCAATTTTGGGAAAAAGAGGTTTTTTTCATCATTTCTAGTAAGTCTAGATTCTTTTGAACAAAACAAAAAGCGATTTAAACTGCTTGCTGCTTTAAAAACTGCAATTCTTTTCCCATTTAACCATCTCTGTAGCTGCAGCGGTTTCTAAGATCTCTGTACTAAAGATAAAAGAAACTTACTCTGTATAAAGTCACAAAACGAAAGTTCTTAGTTATTTAAACTTAAACTGCAGACACAACAAAACCGACGTACAAATTCTTACATTGTAGAATTTTCAACAAAGTCCATGATGACTTACATTTTAATACTTAACGCAAGCTGTACGTCCAGCGTAACTTGTTCACATTTTAAATTTCTATAACTTTTTTATTTCTCAACTAGATAAAAAGATCCAAAAACCAACTTGCACAGTGAATTATCAAGTTTTTTTGTGTTATGAAGATTACACAAAACAATTTTTTTAACAAAATATATTGTCATAACTTCTTTTATTTTAAAATGGGACACCCTGTATATTATACCACCATTAAAGGTATTTTTAAAGAGCTTAACAAAAATACTACAGAAAGCATTAAAGACTTCTTTAATGCTCTCTGAAATATTACCATTTAAATTGAAAAAAATAATATAATTTCCATTATATCTACAGTTTAAGCTTAGTCCGATAGGAAGCTATTGGCAATTTAAATTAGGAAGCAGCAGTGTTGCAGTTCGGTCAGCTAATAAAAATGGGTATCTGGATCAAAAGTGTCGAAAATATTTGCCATATTTACAGAAATATACGATTTTGGGTTTGTGTCTCGGCTAGAAGCAAAAGCACTTTTGAAAACAAGGCATTAAATTTTAGACTAAATATTAGGCAACCTATTCTAAAAACCTAAATAAAACAAAAAATAGTTACCAGCTAACGTTTTGGGCAATTTTATATAAAACAACAAAACGTAAGTACTTTATGACAGATTTTTTACGGAATCCATTCACTAATTGTAGACTTATTCTTCTTGTATATTTTATTGCATTTATGTATGAAACACGATATTAACTGCCACAACAGCAAAAAAAACTTGACTGTGAATTGTTTTGGGCTCTTATACTAAAGGGTGTTTTTAGGTTGGATAGAACTTTACATGGCAACAACTGTCAGACTTAACTGTCAATCTGACACTGTTCATAAAATTTATTTTCAGTATACTTTGGCAAATCATCATGAATAAACTTACGCTTGACCAACGTTACCAAATTATCCAAATTTACTTTAAAAATCAGTCATCAGTTCGTCAGACTCATTTTTGGCTTTCTGGATTTGTGAATAAACAAAATTGCCGGATATGGTGTGATGCTAATCCACAGGAAATCCAACAGACTCCATTACATTTAGAAAAAGTGATCGTGTGGTGTGGTTTACATGCTAATGGGATCATCGGACCTTATTTTTTTAAAATGAGGCTGGACAGAACGTTACGGTCAATGGAGAACGTTACCGAACCATGATTCATGAATATTTGTTTCAAAATATGGATGATATTGATCCAGACGAGATGTGGATGCAACAGGATGGCGCTACATGCCACACGGCGAACGAAACTATCGCCTTGTTGCAAACAAGGTTTGGCGACAAATTAATTTCGAGAAATGGACCTGTTACCTATCCACCCAGATCCTGTGATGTGACGCCCCTAGATTATTTTCTGTGGGGCTACGTCAAGTCATTAGTGTATGCTGATAAACCAGCAACGATAGATAGCCTTAGAAGCCAACATTACTCGTGTTATTCATGATATACGACCGGAAGTACTGCGAAAAAGTCACTCAAAATTGGACTAAAGAATAGCCTATCTGGTAGACTGCCGCGGTGGCCACATGCCGCAAATAATTTTTAAACGTTAATGTAATAAGTTGTTCTTTTACATAGCATTATGTTTTCCGATCACAATATATTTACTTTTATATTTTTTATAGATTAAAGTTATATCATCGTTAAAAAAACACCCTTTAGTTCAATATTATGCCGATGAGAGAATTTTAACAACGTTGCAAGCTTGATTTTAAAAGCTAATAGTAAAAATTACATATAATATTTTTCAAACTTAAATTTTTCGGTATTTCCGCAAGTATTTAAGATAGATACATAAAAAGTGATATTTTTGTAAAACTCATTAAAAGACTGTTTTAATTAGTGGTATATTATACAGGGTGCCCCATTAAAAAAGAAGAAATGTATGCCCATATATTCTGTTAATGAAATTGTTTTGTGTATTCTCTTATAACAAAAATAAAACTTAATAATTCACAATGTATGTACAAGTGGCTATTTGGATCATTCTTTAAGGTAAAAATAAAAAGGTATAGACATTTTAAATGTGGACAAGTTAGATTGGAACACTAACTGGTATTTTAATTTTTAATTATATTTTCCTAATAAATTATAAAATATATTAAAATGTACGATATTAACTGCAACAACAGAAAGAAAAATAATAATAAAAATTAATCAAATTTTTATTTTTCTACTGAGGTTCAAAACGTTTCCGACAGGAAAATTTTAGTTGCCTATAACCATTGGGCGCATTAAGAGTACTGTACTGTACCGCTTTACCGCTTAGTTTAACTAGTGTCAAGTGTGCCAAGTAAGAAGTTGGGATAGAATAAAAAAAGTTACTTATGAAAATATTTAATTTGCCCATTGAAACATTAATATAATATTGTATACATAACTCGGTTTTGTTGATTTTGTCAAAAACTGCGGTTTGCAGATCACCTCCTCAAATATGCCACACTAGGATTTAGTTTTATGTTTCTTTGTTTATCATAACAAAAAACTAAAAATCTTTTTAATATAGTAAAGAAAAATCTTGGATCGGATGGAAATCTACATTTTCCCAATACGTTTTCCTACCTTGTGCATTATTGCTGTAGGTAGGATGCGTTTTTCTGCAATAGCCGAAAATATATTTGCTACCTAAGACGGAAATTAAAGAATTATTGTCATTGAAGAAAAACTCTTTGGAAAAGCATACATATTTTCGGACTATTGATGGTTGCTGCAAGTAAACTCTATCATTCACTAGTCGTGAAAAATTTGGGATAGTTAGGTCGCCTCGGTCCCTGGGACCGATTGGGATCGGAGACAAGAAAGTCAGTTATTTATAGTTAAGGAAAAAAAAAATACATTATTTCAAAAATAAATTCTCTCAAATAATTTTATTGGCATTTAAAACAATAGTTGTATTAATTTTTTGGAAAAAAGTATTTTTAAATTTCTACTGAAGTTGTCAACTTCTTCTTCTATAGACTTGGTCCTGGTAAAACCTTAATAATATTTTTAAATCTGGTTTAAGTATGTTTAGGTAGACGCTACAGATTTTTTCTATCTCGTTTACCTATCTTTACCCATAAAAGTCAAACTTTTGCTGGCCCAAGGCTCAAAATTTGTATTGTCGTTTAATTTAGAAGGTCCCGCATCTCCTTGATCACAATTTGGTTTATCACATTCCGATACAGAGTCTTATTAATAAATAATACCCTGGTTAGAAAAAAATTAATTAATTTATGCCTGGTTTTCTTACCTTCGTCAGAAATAAGATTCAAATATTTTTCATTTTTGTGGTGAGTGGTGACTGATTCTAACAAATACCAAAGGCACTGTTGTTCTTTCTTATAGAAATTTAAAAAATGACTTATCTTTAAAAGCAGTTTAAACAACCTAAATGATAAAAAAATTAGAACAAAAGAAAAATACCTTTTTTGCTTTTAGTTAGTGAAACGTGCATAAATGGTCGCGTGGCGGTGCGTGAGTCGCTGTTACTCCCTAGCCGGACATTTTTACTCTGAGTGACGGTCGCACAAGTTGTAATGGAAAGAGTTACGAAGTAGTGTTGGGCGATATATCAATAACCGCGATATTTCACCGGTGAATGGAAAATCACTGCCGCTACCGGTGATTTACTTTTTGCAAATACGGTGATCAGTGATTGAAGCGAATACTGCAATCGGCATCGACACGACACGCATTGGATGATCGCCGATGGCGATATATCAATAACCGCGATATTTCACCTGTAAATGGAAAATCACTGGCGCTACCAACCGGTGATTTACTTTTGCAAATACGGTGATCAGTGATTGAAGCGAATTCTGCAATCAGCATTGACACGACACGCATTGGATGATCGCTTATGGCGCCGATCGAAATATGATATATGTATGAATTATTATTTAAAAATAATATGTGAAGGAAAACAGTAATTTAAGCTGATATGATATTTATATTGTTTAGACGTGGAGGGTGGCGGGCACCGCCAAGCCATGTGAAAGACTGTTTTCCAAAGCCGGGTTAATATTAATCGAACGTAGAAATAAATTAAGTGCAAACAAAGCTGAAAAACGAATTTTTCTTAATGCTAATTTTTAATTTTCATTGGGAAGAAGTAAGCTATATATTTTTTATTTTTATTTATTTCAAGATTTTAAAATTTTTATTTTTTTATGCGTTTTCGCTTTGCTTTAAAAAAGTTTTTATTTTATATTTATCTTTTTGTAATTGAATTTAAGTTAAAAATGTTAAAATGGTGTTCGATTAATAAAAAATGTGTTTTTTATTTTTGAAAGTAGGTAATGAATAAACCCTAAAACTTGATATTATTTTTACATAATAATATTGCAATATATCACATTAAGCTTGTTGTTGTCACACCTTATATAAAAATGATTATTTGAGTTACGAACCCAAAAAATTTAGATTTCGTAATCTTGCTGTTAATTTAATTTGCAGCATAATTTTTATTCTTATAAAATTAATAAATATTATGCTGCATGTCAGTGAAAACCGATAGGAGCTGCATAAATAATATATTCGTATTCGTTGCCAAACACCGAGCTGTTTTTATATTTCCATTTTTAGTTAAATATTTATGTATATTCAAGTCACTGCAGTGATTCAAATCACCGTTTAAAATCACGGTGATTTAGAAATCACTGTCGCCGTTTCACCGGTTACCGAAAAATCACTGTATTTCCCAACACTATTACGAAGTGCAAGGCATTTATAAAGCGGCGCGAATACAGTGGCGAATTTAAAGTTTTGCGGTCTGTGGGACCGCACGCGACTACTGTAGGGTTAAGCCAATACGATAGCTTTATTTTGGCACTTTTGACACGCAGCTTACTCAGCGGTAAAGGGGCTGGGTACTCCTGAATGTGTCCGTTCTCAAAAACAACTGGTATAAGACAAAAAACATATATTTTAAGGTAAATTTATCTCCATTAGTAAACTGTTGATTTTTGAGATTTATAAAGTTAACTTTTATAATGAGTTTAAATTGCGTTATTTAGGGTAAAATCGAAACCTCTATTAAAAGCGATCTGCCAAATATTTCGGTTAATATTACAGCAAGTGGAATTTTGGTGAAAACGGGCGGACAGAGAAAAGCAACAGTCACGTCGGATCGATATTTAAGCGCGATCTACCAAATTTTAGTGGATTCTGCAGTTTCTGGTGCAAAGGGATTTAAACAGCAAGTTTAGAATTCGACCGTTTAATAAAAATAAAATTGGATCTCTATATAGTGTGTTTCCTTATAGCAATAAAAAACTTAAAGTTTATTTTTCCGCAAATTTTTCGTTTACAAGATAAAGCATGCAAAATTAAAAAAGAACTTCGAAAACACTTAATTTAGCAAAATTTGTTGGTCTAGGTATAACACCTATTTAAAAAAGATTTGTTGTTGTTCCATAATTGGTAATAAAAAATTATAACATTCTATTTTTAAAGCCAAAATTGCTCTAATTTAACAGCAAATAATAATGATTTTATTAAAAAACTGATTTTTAAAGTTTAACACTGTATCTTAAAAACAATACATTTCAGGACCTTTGTTTATAAAAAAATCTGTGACTTTTTGCTGTTTCGACAGTTCTTAAGGTTCCGTAAAAGATTACATTTCAAAATAAGTATTTATAAATGTACATATTTAAATTTTTATCGATAATCATACACAATAAATAATAAACTTTTTTTTTGCAAATGAATGATTTTGCATATTTAAGAAATATTTTCATCCCAAAACATTTTCCTTACTAAAAACTTTGGATATTTTCAAAGATA